>JAOTQR010121771.1:0-23762 GCA_025774065.1 Solanum ossicruentum | reverse complement strand
AAGTGTGGAGAAAGGATGTAACGTTGTGCCACTTGTTTGTATGTTGTGAAGAATTATTATGTGTTATGCTTTGTGGGATGTTGTAAGACTGCTAAGGGTTTGAGATGATTTTCATATGATGTGTACATAAGAAAGGTTTTAAGAAAATACGATTATAAGTGAAAAAGTTGAAGGAATGCCTTTTCATCACTAATTGAAAGCTTGCTGTCCGGGTGATCGTTTTTATGATATTGGGCTGTCAAGAAGTGTTTCTTTGATGCTAATACTAGTATTATTGCCTAATATGATGTATATACATATTTGGTGGAAAACTCCAAAATAGCAATGAGGTCACACAACGAGGTATGTAAGGTTACTTGATTTCGTATCATTTGGCTTGAAACATAGATCCCTCGGTAAGTAAATGCATTTATCTACTCCTACATGACAAGCAGCCATATCTCCACTCTTTCACATATCCATATGCTCCTATATATAGTCACCTTCAAATGTACATCCATATGTGGATACCAAGTACATGAATTCTTGTTGCAAAACAAAGTTCATGAGTTGTTTCATTTCATACGCATTTCATTGCTTATGTAACATACTCTCTTCATTGCAATATTGTCTTGGATGATTATTTACATGTCACATGCTACCTATACTGCCTTTTAGCTTCAATATTTTGACCACCAAAAGAATTATCTCAAAAGTATTTGAAAGATAAGTTTATAGTTTTTGATGGATGGTAGCTCGAGGGTGGAAGCATCACCTATCCAAGGACGATCCTGTCACGGGTGGTAGCCTGAGGGGTTAAGGAAGAACCTGGCTAGGGACGATCCTGATACAGTTTACCATTGATCAGTTAGTCTTTTGCAGTACATGATGTGCACAGATTGTACAGTAAAGGTAAATCAATATAAAGAACTTAAAGTAGATGATTCCAAAGTATATCCAAAGGTGGTCTCTTATTCTACACTAGTGCATGGTTTTGTTTGAGTTGTTATTTCATATATAGTATTTGCTGCCTTACATATTCAGTACATTATCTCGTACTAAGTCCCTTGAAGGGGACCTGTATTTCATGCTGCAGGTACAGGTGCTAGTAGATCTCCCTAGTAGAGTCCAGGATATTCAACTGCTATTACCAAGCTCCAGGTTGCTTCATAGCTTTGTGTGTGTCTAAATCTTATATGTTTGGATTGTATAGTTAATGGAGGAAGGGGCCTATCCAGATCCTTATCAGATACTTTCTATTATCTAAAGGCTTTCTAGACTATGTAAATTAAAGTGTGGTCATGTCTTATACTTTCGACACCGTGGCCCCAACGGCCTCATCAAGGATCTTCTGCTTGCTAGTTTCTCCAAAGTATTTTTACTGAAGTTATTTCTTTGTTTCTTAACTTCTTAATTTTATGATCTAGAATAGTAATAGGTACCTCTTCATAAGTGAGATCTTCTATAACCTACACGTCTTTAATAGGAGTGATACGGGATGGGTCACCTATGAATTTTCGGAGCATTGAGACATGAAAAACTGGATGAACCATTGAAAGCTCTTGGGGTAACTCTACTTCATATGCAACCTGCCCAAACTTCTTAATAATTTTATATGGCCCTATGTTACGTGGGCTCAGTTTTTCTTTCTTACCAAATCTCACTACCTTCCTCATCTTTCATACAAAGCTTCAAATGGTGCCATCCCGATGCTTGCATGATAATTGTTGTTATTGATGAACTTAATAAGCAGTAGATGATCATCCCAATTCTCTTTGAACTCCAAAGCACAAGCACTTAACATATCCTCCAAAATCTAACTTGTTCTCTTGGCATGTCCATCAATTTGAGGATGGAAAGAGATACTTAACTTCACCCTTGTGCCAAGCCCTTACTGAATTAACCTTCAAAAGTGAGAAGTGAATTGACTACCATGATATTATATAACAGATATAGGCAGTCCATATTTCATAACAAACTCCTCGATATATAACTTGGCATAGTCCACGGCATTGAAAGTAGTCTTCGCCAGTAAGAGGTGAGCAAAATTAGTCATCCGATCCATAATAACCTAAATAGAGTTGAATAGCATCTTTGTATAGAGCAAACCAATTGCAAAATCCATATTTCCATCTTCCCACTTCCAAATAGGTATCTGAATAAATTGGGCCAAACCACCTGGCCATTGGTATTCTACTTTGACATAATGGCAACTCGGGCATTCGAATATAAACTTGGCTATGTACTTCTTAATACCACTCCACCAATACACCTCTCTCAAGTGTCGATACAGCTTTGTGGATCCCAGATGTAAAATAAGGAGAGATATGGGCTTCTCTCAGTATCACCCCCTTAAGGACATCAACATTAACAATACACATTAGGTCTTGGTACCGAACACTCCATCTTCCCCTTAGGAGAAAATATCTATCTTCTTTTAGCAACCAACTTCATGAACTCAACCAATGATAGATCTTAGCTTGGTTTTGCTATGACATTAACAACCATAGAAGATTTAGCCCAATTGTGAAAGTGAATGCTACCATTATTAAAATCAACCAATATAACACCCAATCTATCCAAATGATGCACATCCTTGCCTCATCAACATGAACCACAATACCCATAGATAGTTTACTAAGGGCATCAGCTACAATATTTGTCTTGTTGGGATGATATTGCACGCTCATATCATAGTCTTTAAGAACTTAGGACTATCTCCTTTGCCTTAAATTTTTATCTCTTTGGGTGAACACATATTGTAAGCTCTTGTATTTAGTGAACACATCAATATGAACCTTGTAAAGAGAATGTTGCCAAATTATCAAGCAATCACTAGAGTTGCCAAATCAAGATCATAAGTTAGATAATTTATTTCATGAACCTTCAGCTATGTAGATGTATAAGCTATCATCTTTCCATGTTGCAAAAGTGCACAACCTAAACCAACCTTACAGGCATCACCATGTACCATAAATAGAGGTGGCAAATTAAGCCAAAACATATGCAACCCGGCTAACCAGCCTATAATTTTATCGGTTGGGTTCAATATGATTTAGAATTGGTCTAATTTTTAGCCGAATACAATTTAACCAATTATAAAATAATTCTGAACAGAGCATAATAAGATTCTCACTTCATTTCAATGTATCATTTTTTTTGTATGTTCAATGCTAGTATTATATTAAGCGGGTTAAATTGGGTGGATCATGACCTAATCCAAATTTTAGCGCATTTTAGCCCAACCTATTTGATCCCAAAGTATATTCGGGTGGGTCAAGACCCAACTTAATAGTTAATGTATCCCATTTTAACCTCCCCAACTTCAACCCAACCAGCCCATTTGACAACCCTAACAACAAATCCATCTAAGCCATCTGGTAGAATCAGAACATGAACCGATGTAAGTAGATCCTTCAAAGTATGAAATCTTTTCTCACACTCATCTTTTTGTATGCACTTGACCTTTTGAGTCAGCTTAGTCAATGGTGAAGTAATAGATTAAAAACCCTTGACAAATCTCCAATAATAATAAGCTAACCCAAGAAAACTCTGAATATCAGAAGTCGATGACGGTCTATGCCAATTCTTCACAGTTTCAATCTTCTTTGGATCCACTTCATAGTTTCACATGACCAAGAAAGGCTACCTCATCCAACCAAAATTCAAATTTACTAAGCAAATAATTGATTGTCCCTCAAAGTTTGAAGAACCAACCTCAAATGATCAGTATGGTCTTGTTCACTGTAACAACCCCAAAAAGAGCCCAAAAATATGCCTTAGAAGTATCCGGAATCGTGATGTCCATATATCTAAAAATTCATCTATTATTTTAAAAATCAGACTTCATATTCTTGTTCAGGGGGTCAAATTGAGTGCGAAATGGGTCTAACCCAAATTTTGCAGCAACCATATCAAAATCCAAAAATCAGAAAAAAAGCACAATTTAGGAGGGTCAACTTTGAAGGGGCATATCTCTTAGCATATAAATATTTGTGTAGCCCATGACCTACCAAATCAAATCCCTTTGAATTATCTTTCCAATGCACTTAGTTTCACCTTATTCCGAAATTGAATGAAGGATTTATGCCATTTTCGTAGAATTGGTTTGTGTAGAAAATACATATTCTAGTGGGGTTTTTTTGTTGCCTCCACGATGTGCCCCTATTGCTTTTGGTGACTTCTTAAATTTTTTTGGTCCAAGACTTATAATTATTTGGCCTAAGGGTTCCCACACTTGAAAATACTTATACTTAGCCTTAGTTCACCCTCATATCATCCTTAAAATTCCCCAATATCCTCTCAACATTTAGACTCATA
This sequence comes from Solanum ossicruentum, assembly GCA_025774065.1. Classification (NCBI taxonomy): domain Eukaryota; kingdom Viridiplantae; phylum Streptophyta; class Magnoliopsida; order Solanales; family Solanaceae; genus Solanum; species Solanum ossicruentum. The sequence continues at coordinate 19,463 of JAOTQR010121771.1, read as the reverse complement.
TTTCACCCTATATTCAAGTCCCAAACTCAAGACCAATATTAAGGATTTCATCAAGGATCTCATTCATGTGTCAAGTCTCCATCTTCAATCAAGGGTTCTCCAAAGCTAAAGTATGTGGTGTCGAACAATTGGGTCCTTTCACCCATGGTGCCTAAGCTTCTTTTTTACTAATATTGCATGATTTAAAGTTGATTTCAAATATGGATCTTGTACATTAAGAAACTTACTATACAGTGGTTTGAGTTCATGAAAGTATGGTTGTTTTAGCATGTTTTGAGCTCTAAATCTTGGATCTAATGTAAGATTTGATGAGAGACTTTGGTGTGTATAACTTGAGGGTGTTGCAAGGTGTTGATTGATGGATTCAAAATGGATTTTCTTGCACGATTTCATCTCTAAATTGCATTGTCTTTTACCCCTATTACATATCCGCCAAGTGTTTGATAAAATGTCCGGCTAAGGTTTCTTGAGAAATTGATGGTCCAATGCATGTCTTATGAGTTGAATAGTGTTATGATGATTATACGATTAATAATATAATGAGAAGAGGAAGTGTAGGTATATGATGACTTTGTGATGATGATAGGGATGTCTATATGGGTTGTTTTCATGGAGAAGTACCTATGGTGTTGCATACTATTTTTCAGTTCTCATGCTTGTTGTGTTCTTGAGAAAATAAGTAGTTCTTTCTTGATGATTTGGATGTAATGGTTTGATGAGCTAGTTCTATGACTCCTACTAAAAAGGCCATGTCGTAAGGTAGAATATTTAATGATTTCTATCGAAAAGATCATATCGTAAGGTATGGACATCCTATGGAAAAGGCCAAGCCGTAAGGTAGAATACCTATTTGTGCCTATCAAAAAGATTATAATGTAAGGTATGGACATCCCACCGAAAGGGCAATGCCATAAGGTAGAAAGACTAAAATCTCCAACTAAAAGATTATATCGTAAGGTGTGAACATTCTATTGAAAAAGCCATGCCGATAGATAGAATGAATCACGGTTCTTACCTAAAAGATGATATTGTAAAGTAGGAAACGTCTTATACTACTTACTGAAAAGACTATATCCTACGGTAGGGGTATTGATAACACTCTCCAAAAAAGTTAGACCGTAAGGTGAGTGGGTGTCATTTGGCCCATTTCATGAAGGTTGGTACAAAGGGGTTTGAGCATGCTTCTCATATTGAGTTTATATTCCTTGATCATGATTTACTAGTATGTTTTACCTTGAGCACTGAGCATGCATGCCATATTGATGTTATGCCTATACTTTGCTTATAATTATGCATTTCGATTATATAGCTTATATCTTAGTAGCATTGCATCCCACATACTTAGTACATTCAAACGTACTAACGTATACTCTATGCCTATATGATACTACCATGTAGGAATCAGAGCTCATAGTGATCCTTCTAATGGCTAGGAGAATTGTCCAAGTTAGCCTTTGGTGATTCCTCCATTCCGGGGACAATGACTATTCTCTTATACTATGTTCTAGGACTATCTTTCTTTTATGTATTTGTTAACTAAGAGAGTGAGCCTGGTTTTTTGTCTTGGGTCTCATTCTTATATATGTAGTAGAGGTGTTATTGGTCATGTTATGTACAATGCTTGAGCTTTGACTCACTTATGATATCCAAGCTATTTAAATATAAGTCTCTCTCCCCCCCTTAGTACCAATTCCCCATGTTTATGTTTCTTATGTTATTTTATATTGCTTCTGCGACCAAGGATGTGTAATGATATGCTATGAGGCTTGTTTAGGGTTCCTTCGGGTTCATCATTCGCTGGTCACGTCTAGGCCCTAGGCGTAGGTCATGACAAAGATAGTATCAGAGCACTAGGTTAGTAGATCCTCAGTGTCCAACACACCATGTCGATTAGAGTCTTATTCATGGTTGTGTTGTGCACCACAACTATGAGTAGGAGACTATGAGACATTTTAGGAAATGTTTCCCTTCATCATGCTCTATGTCGTGCTTTAGAAGCGAGATAGGAATTTTCCCTCTAACGAATGTTCTTTGCTCTTTTAGTTGATCATGTCGCTTCATGGAGGTAGGCAAAAGAAGTTAAGTAGAAGGTTTTTGTTTTGATGGATCCGAGTTACTCTATTTCTTCTCTATTCTTTTAGTTGATGGTGGGGCTTCTTGTGTGCCCAAGTGGTTGTGTGGATCTTTGGTGTCTATTCTCTTGGTTGGACATATTATTACGAGAAAGTACATAGGTGTTGATCCAGGTTTGTATTGGATTAGGTCTTACTTTGTGGCTATTGGATTTGATGTGGTGGCTTTTGATGTTGTACTTAGGATGGAACAGTTGCATTCATGTGTATCTCCTTGGTGGTAGAACCCATAGAGGCCCTGATTGCCTAATGAGCCCATCTTTGAGTGGGAGGTTGTTAAATTGTAGCAAGGGAGGTAGGTTCATTTCATGCCCTAAGGTACAATTAGTCTCTAAGGGGTTTCATTTATCATCTTGTGAGAATTGGAGATGTTGAGCCTAAGCTATTTTGTCTATAGAATTGGTGTTGGTAGTGGATGAGGCTTTGAATGTCCTTTTCGATATTTTGAATTTTTGGGGTAGTGTCCTTTGGTTTGACTAGTACACCGATTATGCCTATATGTCTCATGAGTAAGATCTTTAGTCTCCACTCTAATAGCTTTATGGTGGTTTTGGTTATGATAATGTGGTTTGTTCCCTAAGGAGGTAGTGCATGTGAGTCATTTGAGGGTAGTACTACAAGTTTAAGGAAGAAGGTTGGGTGTTAATAGGAGAGATGGGAATTTTGGTGGTAAGAGGTTGCCTTCCTAGGTTGTGTAGTGTCGAGTGATGGTATTAAGGTGGACCTTAGTAAGACGAAGGTGATTAGAGATTAGCCTAGACCTTTGACTTCATCAGATATTAGGGGCCTCTTGGGTTTAGTAGGCTATTATCGGAGATCGTGAGTAGATTCTTTTCTATTGTTGCTCCTATGACTTAGTTGGCCCTATGTAAGGCCATGTTGTGATCGACGTTTTGCATAGGGTGATTTAATAGGTCCAGGAGTTGATATTCCTTGTGTTATTCCTTAGTGCTAGTAGGATTCATGTGTATGTGGATTGATCCTTGATCCCTTCCAATCAAGAAGACCCAAAATTATTTTCAAGAAAACCTACATGAATTTTACTTATTTTAATTTGTGATTTGGATATTATGGTTCCTAAAATTTTATTGATGCATGGTTAGTATTTATTTGATGATTTTAACGTGATTTAAAAGATTATATGAGGATTTACTTTTGGTTTATGAAGTTATATGTATGCATGTTCCCCTTTTGAAATTATTTATGCATGAGAGATTACACTATGGATTTAAATATGAAATTAATTATGTTTTCGCTTTAACTTAACATTGTAAATTTTGACTTTTAAATGAAGTCTAAATTACCCATGTCATTTCCTCATTATTTATAGCCTATGCATTCATGTGCATGGATTATTTGAAAAAATTATGTTATGGGTAAGCCCAATTTCATTTTATGGCATAATTTTGATAAAATGTTGGTTATGACAATCTTGTGATCACATATATGTCTTTGATTTTGGCTTAAGCATTTTGGGTGCTTGCACCATTTTGTATATGTATGATCTATTTCTATGCATGAGTATTATGACTGTGAAATTATGATTTTGGCATTTGAACCTAAATATGAATTATTATAAATGGTGTTTGACTTTTAAACCAATTGTGCATTGAAATGATTTGGAAAATGACTATTGCCTCTTTCAAAGTATGTACACGCATGCTATAAGTATTCTTGTGGGATGAAGACATAGCTTGTTGTGTTGAGGGCGTTGGGGTAGTTTTGGCTACTTGCATAGCATGTTTAATGAGTGTAGAACCCGTAAGATTGTAATATGATGGATAATGATAGTCGATATATTTAGTCAACTACGATGGGTTAGTCACTTCTCGAAGATTGATCTTTTGTTCGGGTTTTGTCCCCAAGTGAGGATGAGGGTAGGTGATATCTGTAAGTGTCCTTTTTGGACTAGGAGTGAGCATTTTGAATATTAGTGGAGTTGTATGGTTGGCTTATGCATCGGTTGTGTATATGGGTTTCATGAATAGGGTCTTAAAACCCTACCTTGATATGTTTGTGGTGGTCTCTAATGATGAGGTATTGATTTGTTTAGAGCTTGTGAATTATTTGGTGATAGTGTTGCAAATCTTGGATGATGAGGGGATTGGTTGCTAAATATGATAGGTGTGAGTTGAGGATATCAAGAAGGTTGTTAGAACTCCTTAAGGATTATGGTATGAGTGTGCATTGATTTTTCTGGTAAGGCTAGTGTTGTGGTTGGTGCTCTCGGTAGCCTAGTATATGTGGATAATAGTGGTAAAGAGATCCCTAGTAGAGTCCCTCAGTCAGCTAGAGAGGGAGTTAGGTTGAAGGAAGATGAGAATGGTAGTATAGTGTTCTTGATGGTTCCAAATCTTGTTGGGTTAAGAGGACTAGATTAGGCAAGGCCTTGATTTCTGCCTTATCAGAGTTGGATGTTTTGGGTGAGAGAATGATAGAGTGGAGGCTGTCTCCCAAGGCAGAGATGGTGGTTATGGTACCAATTGGATTAGGTGTATTTAAGACTACAATTGAGTTAAGTATTATGAGTCCTTATAGAGCGTAGAGGGAGGTTTGTAAGGTTGCATAAGTTTGGGAATTGCCTATAGTAGGGGTATGGATTATCCAGTTTGTCATGCTTCTAGGTTGAGGGGATGTGTTGGTAACCCTAGTGCTATAGAATGCTTTGAAGTTGTGGGTGAGGTGGAGGATAAGTTGGCTTAGAAGGAGGTTCCGATGGAGGTGTTGGATGGATGAGTGGAGAAATTGATTGGTTGATAATGATGTAGTGTTCGTCAAAGCCCTTTGGAAGATCTTTTTATTCGCATGTGTTTCTCGGAGAACCGGTGCATAAACAGAGAAGTGATATCTGTATCTTTCACTTTATTCAAGTTTATGATGAAATGACAAGTCCTTTCTATGATTTCAAGTCCTATGTTTCAGCCCTTATGTCATTCATGTGCATTCATGTTTAAGTTGGAAAGCTTATGATGATTTTACACTTATGCTGATATTTTGAAAATGGTGTATTAAATGTAATGTTGCATTCTTGTTGTGGCTGATTTATTGATGGTCACTTTTGTCTTGAACACCTCTTTTACATTCGGGGACGAATGTTCCCAAGGGGGAGATATTGTAATGACCCCAAAAAGTGCCCGAAAATGTGCCTCGAAAGTACTTGGAATCGTGATTTCCATATATCTAAAATTCTGTTCGTTATTTCAAAAATCTAACTTGATATTCCAGTTCTAGGGGTCAAATTAAGTGGGAAGTAGGTCTAACATGAATTTTGAGCAACCTATTAAAATCCGAAAATCACAAAAAACGCGATTTAGGAGGGTCAACTTTGAAGGGGCATGTATCTTAGCACACAAAGAACTTGGTGGCCTACTACTTACCGAATCAAAGCCCTTTGAATTTTCTTTCTAAGCACTTGGTTTATCCTCATTCTAAACACAATTATCAACAAGTAACAATCACTGAGTTAGTCCAATGTCAACAATGCAATACATGTGCCCTTATAGAAAGAAGTCCCACATCCCTCTCATGATGATATTTTCAGTTTCAATGCTAGGGACTATGCAGAATTACCACTCTCCCAAAAGACATTCAAATACCATACTCAATACCATATGCTTGCCCCTATAAACATGACTATGACATTTGACTACTTGGACTAGGATGACTTTGGGACTTTATTGGCTTGTAATTAGGCATAGGGGCTTTGGTTTGATGTTTCAAGAATATAGTGACTGAAAGCCCTCCTTGACACTATGTTTTTCTACACTTTTGCACTACCAAACACTGTTATTTTTCACCTAATTCTCCCCTCCTCCTATTCCATACTTTTCTGGGTGCCTTATTCTCATTTTTCATCTTGTTGCCCATTGTTTTCACAACTTTTTTTAGCTCATTGATTAGGCATCACTTATTTTTCTTACACCCAGAACACAATTGTATCTCTTTTTCCATGTATCACTAGTATTATACCTCATTTTGTGTTTCACCCTTACTCTAGCCACTCGTATCCTAGGCTTTTGGCCTGAGTCGAGGTGAAAAATATCCAACCCAAGAACCAGGGCCACTATTGGTTGCCACCCTTAACTCAACCTTTTTGCTTCATTCAACGAGTGTAATTTTCAAGGAAGGACTAGGGCTAACTTCAAAATTTTACATCTAATAAGGTTAGGTAACTTAGGTTGTTACAAAGAAAAAGGTACATGTAAGGCTCAAACATTAGGATCAAGGGATATTTCACGCATTTGATTGGTTATTTTGGCTCAGTAAACTATGAGGAACAACGACCGAATACCCTTTCCTAATCAATTAACCTAAAGTCTAAGTTAGAGAAATAGGGCAAGTTCTGAATTGAAACACAATATAAAAATTAAGCAAAGAAGGCTCACAGTCATATGGCACCGACTACACTATCAACAAAAAGACTCTCAAATCAAGCTTTTCATCACAATACACTCCCACTTATTAGAACATGCACTGTCATCAATTAAAGATGTATTGTTGCTATCAAGTCTAACTAGCATATTTTTGGTAGGTATTATTTTTCACACAAAATAAACATATGCCATAAATATTAGTACTATATGCTACCAATACTACCTACACATCCTAAACATGTCATTCACCAAAAATCAAATACCCACGGGGAAACTAACATAAGCAAGAAAACCCCTAGGATTCAATATTTTAGATAGTTATAGGCTAAGGTTACTCAAACTTCACTGAGGCCTATAACTACCCACACCCCATCAAAAAAGATTTGCATTATCCTCAATGCAAAAAAAATCAAATATAAAGCGTAGGGACCAAAAAACATATACCTAGACGCCTAAGAGCTAATCTTTGGTTGTGTCTGGCCACCCTCATCCTACCTGGTTGCCTTCGCAGTGGTAGAAGTTTATCCGGAGGGGACAACACCCCTCACTCTCTCTAACTCATGAGCTTGGCTCATCTCCACATCCTTTCTCGATCTTATACTGGCAAGCACAAGTCTCTGCTTCTCTGTTAACCCCGCCTATAGTCTTACTAAGTTTTAATAATCTTTTGTGCGGGGCCTCTTTCTGAGGGTAGTCTGTTATGGCTCCTCTGGAGAAAACAAGTCCAACACTGACACCAGTGGCCTAGTTTGTGGGAATGTCACCAGTGCGACCAAAGCTATTGTCATGTCTTCCCCGAGCTACTGGATCTCTGTCTGTAGGACTTTCATATCCGCTGGCCATGTTGTGCTAAGGCTTTACTGGACTTTCAACTCAAAAGAATCTATGTGGGAATCCATAGATATAAGTTAGTGCTGAATAGTGGCGACCATGAATGCTTGTATATGCCCCTTAGAATCTATAATAGCCTAGTGAACCCAGTGCATAATCTGTTGAAGTCTCTGAGTCAACAAGGACTTAGAGTGGGCTAGCTACTATAACATGGCTTGAATGGATGACGGTGACACATAGACCATGCCAATAGGTGTTGTCGATGTAAGAGTTTCCTATGGGGCAGAAGTAGCAGTAGTGGGTCCCTATGGCACATTAGCCTCAGTCTATGGGGGCCTCCCTTTAGTAGTAGTAGCAACAGTGGTAGTGGATGGAGTATCAAAAGGTGGCTCTGCCATGAATATCTCAGGCATTTGAGCTGGCTGGCGTGGTGTTCACTATAGTGCGATAGGATTATCCTCAACCTTGATCAGGACAGAATCCAAAGTACGCTGGACCTTAATCAATAAGTCCAAATGATGTACAATCTCCACCCCCGACTCTATATAGAATCTGTAGATCAAGTAAGGAAAGGGGATGGAGGTACACCTTTTCAAGGCTGCTTTATGAATCTGCTCTGCGCTGAGGATGGCTTAATAAATCTCATAGCCAGCCAAAATACTAGCAGTCAAATTGGCATGGTCTGTGACCTCACAACAACCCACTAAAATTTCACGGGGAAACTAAGTGAGGCCTTCATAATGGCCTCGGAAGAAGTGGCTATCCAAACGTGATCTAGGGCCATACTCAGCAATTTCCGTTGCCACCCATCTCATCAAGTCATCTCTATGTCTATGGTCTCTCATCAGGGCCTCGTCCCTAGTCTTCACAACCTTTCGGTAATACTCTATTGTGGATCTGAGGGTCTAGGAACATAGGCCCGAACAACATATGTCATATGGTAATCTTAGAAATATCCACCTGCCAGCCCCTTACTCTAGTGTGTGTTAGTTTGGGCTGAGCGAAGGGATTCTTCCCCTTAAGAAGAGTTCTAAGTATAGTGATAGCATAGGAGGCACAAAACTCTCGAACTATGTTTGGGGAGTACTTCCCCAATGCTCTAACCAACCAATTGAGCCTATATCTGCTGATAGTGTCCTGAAGGTCGGGGACACTGTCTAGTACAAAATTGATGATCTGGGGCACCTAAAAAATAGATAGGACTAATTTTCCCCACACATTCTGCTTTATGCCCTTTGTGTATATCTCTCGCACACCCTCTACACACCACCGACTAGATAGAGCATCTGGAGGTGATAGTGATGCCTGAGGTAGTATAGTATGGGACTCCATCTCCGACTTGTCTTCAGACTCTGAGTCTGACTCTAACTTCTCTCAAGACAAAGTCATCAAAATGAAGCTACCATTGTTGTTGGCTCCCTCAATAGATTGGTGAGTGCTAATAACAATGGCCTGGGTCTGGGCCTGGCCAAGTTTAGCAATGGCCTGTGTCTTTGTCTTTCAACATCTAGGTCAGGCCAGAAACTAAGCTCCTCAAGTGATCCATTAGTGTCGAGGGCTTCCTGCTCTGTGGATATCTCATCCTTGAGCCTCATCTTCATGGCTCGAATCTCATCATGTCTTAGTTTAGGGGCCATAGTACTTGAATCATAGATATTTGGTGCACATGGTTATCCTCACATGTTGAGAAATAAATGATAAGATCAAATCAGACTTGGTAATAGAAGGAACTATGAAGGCACTTCTACGGGCCGTAGTAAAAATTATGAGCCATAGCAGGCCATCGTAGGAGTAGTGTTTATAAATTATTCTTAGTGGAATTGTATCTATGATACTAGGTTTGACTCATAGAAGAATCAGAGTCGTAACTGATTTATCAATATGTTCCAATGTTTAAACTTTTATAGGCAGAGAGACCTACGAAACTTGTTTACGATTTGTAGAATATTCTATTTTTCGTAGAAGTTCTCGTCTGATGGTTTTCTAAATTTTTATACTAAGGGCAACTACAACTGATGGAAATTTCCACGTGCCATAGATGACTCTCGTAGAGTAAGAAAACAATAACCTGAGTTTCCAAGACTATCCACAAGGAACTCAAATGACAATTTTAAATACTATTTTCACATCGAAGCAATACACCACACCCACAGAAGGTTCAATAAAATAGCTAGCATCCAACATGCAATTTTTTTCATAAAATTCATCGAATATCATCTTGCATATTTTCCTAAGCCAATCGACACAGTTTGAATGAATTAGCATCCAATTATACACATGTCATCGCACATCGCATTTTTATGCATCTACTTAATTCAATTCAAATGACATGAAACAACATGAGTGGCAAAAACATCATTTAATCACATAGACAAGGGTTTTTACACATATTAAAACACTGGCACAAGTTTTTCACAATTCAATTGTCACGCCCCAAAGTCCAGTTAGGGCGGACTAGCACCCGTTGCCAATAAGGCTCGGGAGAAGCAAACTGTATCTATGCGCTTTCTATACATATTATAAGGGATCTATACATTTGACATGCCTTTAAGAAGATAAACAGTGATAACAAGCCGAAAGGGAATACATATAACTAGGCTGTTGGAGCCACGGTGCCTAAAGTACGAGACATCACCACACTTTAATTTACATAGTCTACAAAGCCTCTAGATAAGAGAAAGTATCTGACAAGGGTCGGGACATGCCCCACCTCAACTAACTGTATAAAACAAACATATACGCTCTAGACAGCGAAGCAACCTGGAGCTTGGTAACAACAGCTGAATGTCCTGTACTCCTACAGGGGAGATCAACTAGCACCTGTACCTGCAACATGAAATATAGGTCCCCTGTAAGGGAAATCAGTACATGATAATATAATGAGTATGTAAGGCAGGATATACTGTATATAAAGTAACAACTCAAATAAAACCATGCACCGGTGTAAGATTAGAGACCACCTTTGATTATACTTTGGAATCATGTACATTATGTTCTTTATATCACTTTACCTTTACTGTATAATCTGTGCACATCTGTAATACAAATGATCAACTGATCAGTGGTGAAATTGTATCGGGATCATCCATGGCTAGGTTATTACTTAACCCCTCGGGCTACCACCCGTGATAGGATTGTCCTTGGCTAGGTGATTCTTCCACCCTCGAGCTACCATCATCAATAAGCAATATATCTGGATCGTCACTGGCTAGGTTCTTCCTTAACCCCTCGGGGTACTACCAGTGATGGGATCATCCATGGCTAGGTGATTAGTCCACCCCTCGGGCTACCACCCATCAAAACCAATATGCTTTACCTTTCAATTACCTTTGAGATGGTTCTTTCGGTGGTCACAATTTTGGAGCTATAAGACTGTAGATGTAACATGTGACATGTAGATAATCATACAAGATAATACGACAATGAAAATGGTACGTTACACAAATAATGGAATGCATATGAAATGAGACAACTTGTGAACTTTATTTAGCAACAAGGGCTCATGTGACTTGATATCCATGTATGTACGCATTTTTGAAGGTGACTATGTATGAGAGCATATGAACATGTGCAAGGTGTAGACACAGTTTGTAATTGTGTCAGTGTTGGTAGATGCCTTTATGCGCCAAGGAAGGATCTATGTTTCATGCCAAGTAATACAAAATCAAGTAGCCTTACATACCTTGTTGTATGACCTCATTACTACCTCGAGTTAACCTCCTCTTCCTCCAAATAATCATCTACAACATAATAGGTGATAAAACCAACATTAGCATCCAATATATACACCTGGGTAGCCCAATCACATAACAAAACAACACACAGACAACAAGAGGATATTTATAAATCCGAGTGTGTTCTTTCAACCTTTCCGCCCTGTGATCGTGTTTTTATAACACATATTTGCATGTACACATCATTTCCATACTATTTGAATTCCATAAAAGTCTTACAACAGTCCACAAAGTACAACGCATAACAATTCTATATAACCTACAAATGGACAACATAACGTTACCTCCCTTCGCTACATTTCGACGTCGACAACTCCAAACCTATTCCAAATCTAAACAAAATGTTCCAGAAAAATTTACACATGCAAACAGTACTAAAACTATCTTAGAATAGCACCTTAGAAGTCATGAAGGATGTGAGGTAACAACCTTCTATCCAATAGCCCACAAGTTCATACTAAGCAAACAATTGCGATATCATATAAGGACTCACTTTTGTGGATTGTAAAAGTGGTGAATCAGCCTTGTTACATTACTACAAAATAGTTCATACTAAGCAAACAATTGCGATATCATATAAGGACTCACTTTTGTGGATTGTAAAAGTGGTGAATCAGCCTTGTTACATTACTATAAAATGAATCTTTATTATATACAAAAGTGTTACTTCATAATACATCCAACCATCAAGAGTAAAACCTCTTAATTAACAAGAAAAATGTATGACAGTCCTTAGAATACAAACTGTCCAGAATTTCCAGCACAACATACTAACATATACTTCTAGTTATTTCATAAAGAAACCATAATAAATAAATAACTATTATTACTTATCTTTACCATCAAGGTACAGGTCTCCTTCAATAACCCTAAAAGAGTCATTTGTGTGCCTTACAAAGTAAAGAAAAGTTGAGAGAAAACTTTGGAGAAAAATCTATTTTTTTGTGTGTTCAAGTTGGGAAATAAATTGTGGGAGCTATTTTAACCCTTTATAAGGTGTGATTTTAGGCGCCTTACTAAGGAATTCTCATACTTATTTCACCAAGTAGGTGATGCAGCTCCTTTCTCCTTTCATTTGGGCCTTTTGGGGCTCCAAATTGGTTGGGCCTTTGCTGCCAATTTTCAGCTTCCTTTCTAATTAGCTTGGGCCTAAAGTATCCAAGAAATTATGATGTCTTTGGGACCTTTTAATATCCTCCTTGGGATGATCATATAGAATATTGATGATGCTAAAACATGGGCTAAAGTTACACCCTTAACACAGACTTTATTCATAATCGGACTTGGATAAATTCAACGTCGAGCCTCATCTCCGTTTAGCTCGTAAATTTAAGCTAAGCAAGTAGGTGACTCATCTGGTTGCTTCCTAACTCCTACAAGCACCTCAATTCTCTCACTTCATTTAAGGATGTGATCTCCTCAATTTGACATAAAACATGTATACACTCGACCTCTTAAGCGTTAGACACACATATAGCCCATTAACACGAGATTCAAGCACTTTTAGAAATTAGTGCTAATTTGACCAAACCATGTCATGTTTCATTCATATTGTACTAGTATTTTAAGTTGTTGGGTGTTACATCCTCCCCTCCTTAGGAACATTTGTCCTCGAATGTTAGCACAATTGGGTAGCTTAACCAAGTTTAAACCTTTACTTACACAAACATTTGATAGCATATTAAGTATTCACTCACACATACCTATTAGTGTCCCAATTCTGTATGTTGGACTTCCTCTTTAGCTTCAAATAAGTGCATATATTTTGATTTCATCATGTCCTCGGTCTCCCATGTTATTTTTTATGCTTGTTGGTTCCTCCAAAGTACTTTCACTGAAGCTATTTCTTTGTTCCTCAACTTCTTAACCTGAGGATCTAGAATAGCAATAGGTACCTCTTCATAGGTGAGATTTTCTATAACCTGTACATCCTCAATAGGCATGATACGAGATGGATCACCTATGCATTTTCGAAGCATTGAGATGTGAAAAATTGGATGAACCATTGAAAGCTTTTGGGGTAGCTCTAGTTCATATGCAACCTCCCTGAACCTCTTAATAATCTGATATGGCCCTATGTAACGTGGGCTCAGTTTTCCTTTCTTACTAAATCTCATAACCCTTTTCATTGGAGATACCTTTAAAACTACCCAATCCCCTACTGAGAATTCTAGTCCTCTCCTTCTAGCATCCGCATATAATTTGTGATGACTTTGGGCTGTTTCTAGCCGTTGTTGTATCACCTTAACTTTTTCCATGGCTTGTTGTACTAGATCTGGCCCAAGCAAGGTGGTTTCACCCACTTCAACCCATCCAATTGGCGACCTACATTTTTTCCATACAAAGCTTCATAAGGTGCCATCTTGATACTCATGTGGTAGCTATTATTATAGGAAAACTCAATAAGTGGCAAATGGTCCATCTAACTACCTTTAAAGTCCAATGCACAAGCTCTCAACATATCTTCAAGTGTATGAATGGTGCGTTCTTCTTAACCATCTGTTTGAGGTGGAAAGCTATACTCAAATTCACTTGTGTCCCTATACTCCTTTGGAAGGACTTCCAAAACTTTGCAGTGAATTGAGCTCCTCGATCAGATATTATGGAGATTGGAACTCCATGTAGCCTCACTATCTCTTTTAGGTATAGCTTGGCATACTCTTCGGCTGTATAATTACTCCTAACTGGTAAGAAGTGTGCTGAATTTGTAAGTCTGTCAACCATTACCCATATGGAGTCAAACTTCTGAAATAAGAGAGGCAAACCTGTAACAAAATCCGTATTAATCATATCCCACTTCCGTGTTGGAAGTTCTATACACTGCATATAACCTTCTGGCTTTTGGTGTTCTACTTTTACCTATTGGCAATTTGGACATTGAGCTACGAATTCTGCAAGGTCCTTTTTCACGCCTCCCCACCAAAACATTCCCTTTAGGTCATGGTACATCTTAGTTGATCCTGGGTTGGATAGAAAATTGAGAATGATGGGCTTCTTCCATTATCCTCTTTCTCCATCCATTAATATTAGGTACACATAATCTATTTTGGTAGTATAGTACTCCATTTTGTGCAAGGTCAAAGCCCTTTATTGTACCCTGAATCACCTTTTCCTTAAGCTGTCATAGAATAGGATCCTCAAGCTGTTTTTCTTTTACCTCCATTACCAATGAAGACTCCGCAGCATTATACACAATAACCTCTTCCTTTGGAGTTTCAAGAAGACGAACTCCCAAACTGGCTAGCTGATGTAGATCTTTAGCCATCTTGTGACTTATAATAGTTGGATCATCAGTATTCATGATTGCCTTACGAATCAGAGTATCGGCTACCACATTTGCCTTCCCCGGATGGTATAGTATATCAAGGTCATAATCCTTTATCAGCTTTAGCCATCTCCGTTGTCTTAAGTTTAGGTCTTTATCCTTAAAGATGTACTGCAGGCTCTTATGATCAGTATATATGTCAACATGAACCCCATACAAATAGTGGCGCCATATTTTCAAAGCAAACACAGCCGTTGCTAGTTCAAGATCATGTGTTGGATAGTTTTTTTTTTCATGTGGTCGTAGTTTTCTAAAGGCATAAGCAATTACTCTGCCAGGTTGTGTCAATACACACCCTAAGCCAACTCCTGAAGCATCACAATATACTACATACCCCTCAGTGCCTTCTGGAACTACTAGCACAGGCGCAGATGTTAGCTTATTTTTCAGCTCCTGGAAGCTCCTTTCATGCGCATCATTCCATTGAAACTTGGTTTCCTTATGTCTCTGCTTTGTTAGGGTGCAGAAATAGAAGAAGAACCTTCAACAAAGCTCCTGTAATAACCTGCCAAGCCTAGGAAGCTCTGAACTTCTATGGGTGTTGTTGGTCTTGGCCAATCTTTCACAACCTCTGTCTTTTGTGAATCAACCCTTATTCCCTCATCAAACATAATATAACCCAAGAATGCCACTAATTTTAGCCAAAATTCATATTTAGAAAACATGGCATACAATTGTCGATCACGAAGAACTTGTAACACCTGTCGCAAGTGATTTACATGGTCCTCTTCTAATCTTGAATATACCAAAATTTCATCTATAAACATTATCATAAACACATCCAAGAACGGCTTGAATACCCTGTTCATCAGATCCATAAAAATCACTGGTGCATTTGTTAGAACAAATGACATAACAAGAAATTCAAAGTGAACATAGCGCGTTTTGAAAGAAGTCTTAGGTATATCTTTCTCCTTCACCCTCACTTGGTGATGACCTGATCTAAAATCAATTTTTGGAAAGCACTTAGCACCATGTAACTGATCAAATAAATCATCAATCCTGGGGAAGGGGTATTTATTATTAATTGTCACCCTATTAAATTGCCGATAGTTGATACACATTCTCAAGGTGCCACCCTTTTTGCGTACAAATAACACTAGTGCACTCCAAGGGGACACACTAGGTCTTATGAAACCATTATCCAATAAGTCTTTTAACTGCTCTTTTAATTCTTGCAATTCTGCTAGGGCTATTCTATATGGAGGGATAGAAATAGGTTGAGTGCCTAGAAGTAAGTTAATACCAAAATCTATTTCTCGTTCAGGAGGTAAGCTTGGAAGTTCTTCAAGGAACACATCAACAAATTCATTCACTACTGGAACTGACTGAAGAATTGGTGATTCTGCCTTCATATCCCTCACTCTAACTAGATGACATATAGATCCCTTGCATATCATATTTCTTTCCTTAAAATAAGAGATAAACTTACCCTTTGGGGCCCCAACATTTCCTTCCCTTTCAATAACAGTCTCATTTGGAAAGTGAAAGTACACACTCTTAGTTCGGCAATCCACGGTGGCATAATACGAAGCTAACCAATCCATACCCATTATAACATCAAATTCCACCATTTCTAACTCAATTAGGTCAGCCAATGTGTCACGATCACAAACAGTTACTGCACAGTCATAATAAACCCTTCTAGCCATAATAGACTCACCAATTAGTGTGGACACTTCAAATAGTTTGCTCAATAGTTTGGGTGTTCTCTTAAGCTTTCTAGCAACTAGTGGAGTGATGTATCATAGTGTAGAACCAAGGTCAATTAATGCATATACGTTATGTGAAAATATGGACAATGTACCTATGACCACATCAGGTGAAGCTTCAAAATTCTGCCGACTCCCTAGTGCATAAGTGCGATTCTGGACTCCGCTAGAGCTAGCTGCCCCTCCAATACCTCTACCATGGCCCATAGGTGCTTGCTAACTCCTACTTGCTGGGGGAACTAATGATGATGATGCAACAGTTGACCCAGTAAATCGTGCTATATCACCCATACGCCTTCTCGGGCAATCTCTTTTCATGTGCCCTGGCACACCACACCAATAACTAACATCTGTCTCAACACGACATATACCTGGATGAATCCTTCCACACTATTTACAAGGCTTCCTGGGAGTCATTGGTTGGCCTATCGAATAACCCATTGTCCGGGCACCTTTCCCTTCACCTCGTTGGCCAAACTGATTTCTTCGAGACCCTTGAAATTGCAGTGGAGCACTGATGAAGAGTAGGAGCATGTTGGCCTAGGAGGTCTATAAGAAAATTGAGGCCTAAGATAACCTTGGGATAGTGTAAACTGCCTTGTTTATCTGGCCCTTTTGGCTTTCCCCCTTTCCGATTCTTGTGTCCTTCTCCTTTGCCTTTGATCCTCCAATTTTTGTGCAAAAGCCTGCATTCTTGCTATGCCCATATCTTTGTTTAAGGAAGCAACAGTATAGTCTCTGACCAAAGATAAATGAAAGATTTTTTTAGTTATTTTAGTTATTAATAGCATGATCATGGTTTTATATTCAGTGACGAAAGATTTTATCTTACTTTTACCAAATATTAAATTAAGTTTTTCAAGATAAATGATTTCTTCATGAAATAATTAATTGTTAAAAAATTGAATATATTTAGTGATGTAATAAATTTGTTCCAAATACCCTCCTTTTCTTGAATATGTATTTTTTGTGGCTATTATAATTGTCACTAATCATGATAATTTATAATGACAATTATATATTGTCCGTAAAGTAATAGTTTTAGTGACAATATGATATATTTAACTATAAAAATTGTTAACTTTTTTAATTAAAAAGTTTTGTCTCTAGTTTTTACATTTAAGGACAAAATAAGTTCTTTTTTTTTTGTATAAAAAGCAATCATCAATGATGAAATTAAATTTATTCAATTATGAAAGACATAGAAATTTAGAGACAATTAGTGTCATCGTTAATTGTTTAAAATAATTAGTGATGATATAGCTTTGTCAGGAGTAATAATATTTTAGTGACAATGTTATTAAAATAATAACAACAGTATAATGTTGCTCGATGAACTCTATTTGCCATAGTAGCAACTATTTTAGGAGCATACCTAGCCAAGGAATTAAATTGAAGGCTATACTCCCTCACAATCATATTCCCTTGGTGGAGGTTCAGGAACTGATCTGCACGGGCCTCTCGGATCTCTAATGGAAAGTAATGGTCAAGAAATGCCTCTCTGAACTCTTTTCAAGTAGTTGGAGGCGCATCTATACCCCTAGATTGCTTCTAAACTTCATACCACAATATAGCCACACCCTTCAACATATATGTCACTAACTCGACAGCTTCTGTACCACTCACGTGAATAACATCCAAAGTGTGCTAAATCTGATCAATAAAGTCTTGGGGATCTTCATTAGGATCTAACCTAGTGAAGGCTGGAGGGTCCAAATTAAGAAAATCACGTATCCTTGTACCAGCTGCCCTACTCATACCACCAATACCAATAATTGGACCTTCCTGCCTTTGACCTTGGCTAGCAACTATACGAGTCAATATTTGGACTGCATTTCTCAGATCCTGCATGGTAGCATCAATAGGTGGTTCTGGGTGAATTTCACTACTTCCTAGTTCATCAGGAGCAGGAGGAATTGGAGATGTCTGTGACAAAGACTCCTCTCGAACCTCATCTCATTGCCTCACCTGGCTGGGTATACCAACCACCACTTCTACTCCTTCCCTTTATCTTTGTTCTTCCTGGTTTCTGGCATACTTGCGGTACAAAACAATTTAGGAATTAGACATAATGCACCTAATACACTTGACTTTATGGCAAGATCTAAAGAATGGAAAGAAAGTAACAACTCCTAAATGCCACATAGCCTCCTGCTTATAAATGTGGTGCACAACACATTGATAAATAAGATTCTACATAGACATGGCTTTGCAGACTACCTAGGATGACCCGCTCTGAGTACCACTTCTGTCACACCCCAAAGTCCTATTAGGGTGGACTTGCACCCGTTACCGGTATGGCTCGGGAGAACTAAACTATATCTATGAGCTTTCTATACATATGATAAGGGATCTCTATATTTGATACACCTTTAAGAAGATACACAATGATAACAAGCCGAAAGGGAATGCGTATGACTAGGCCGTTGGGGCCACGGTGCCCAAAGTACGAGACATCACCACACTTTAATTTACATAGTCTACAAAGCCTCTAGATAAGAGAAAGTATTTGACAAGGGTCGGGATAGGCCCTGCCTCAACTAACTGTACAATACAAACATATAAGCTCTAGACATACACAAAGCCGCGAAGCAACCTGGAGCTTGGTAACAACAGCTGAATGTCCTGTACTCCTACAGGGGAGATCTACTAGCACTTGTACTTGCAGCATGAAATGCAGGTCCCCTGTATGGGACGTTAGTACGAGATAATATGTTGAGTATGTAAGGCAGGATATACTGTAGATAAAGTAACAACTCAAATGAAACCATGCATCGATGTCAAATTAGAGACCACCTTTGGTTATACCTTGGAATCATATACTTTATGTTCTTTATATCACTTTACCTTTATTGTATAATCTGTGCATAGCTGTATTACAAATGACCAACT
Source organism: Solanum ossicruentum (assembly GCA_025774065.1). Taxonomy (NCBI): domain Eukaryota; kingdom Viridiplantae; phylum Streptophyta; class Magnoliopsida; order Solanales; family Solanaceae; genus Solanum; species Solanum ossicruentum. Next base: position 464 of record JAOTQR010121771.1, on the reverse strand, counting down.
GATCAGTGGTGAAACTGTATTGGGATCATCCCTGGCTAGGTTATTCCTTAACCCTTGGGCTACCACCCATGATAGGATCGTCCCTGTCTAGGTAATTCTTCCACCCCTCAGGCAACCACCTATTAATAAACAATATATTGGGATTGTCCCTGGCTAGGTTCTCCCTTAACCCCTCGGCTACCACCCGTGATAGGATCGTCCCTGGCTAGGTGATTCTTCCACCCCTCGGGCTACCACCTATTAATAAATAATATATTGTATCTTTCAATTCCCTTTGAGATGGTTCTTTTGATGGTTACAAATTTGGAGCTGTAAGACTGTAGATGTAACATGTGACATGTAGATAATCATACAAGAATATATGGCAATAAAAAGGGTATGTTACATAAATAATGGAATGCATATGAAATGAGACAACTTGTGAACTTTATTTAGCAACAAGGACCCATGTGGCTTGGTATCCA
>JAOTQR010121762.1:0-23771 GCA_025774065.1 Solanum ossicruentum | reverse complement strand
ATATATATATATATATATATATATATATATATATATATAGTTCATTGTTATTTGTTTCTTAGTGATATGTTGAGTGTAACGACCCCAAAACGTACCCAAAAACGTGCCTCGGAATGCTTGGAATTTTAAATTCCATATCTCAAAATCTGTTCGTTATTTTGAATATCCAACTTGATATTCTTGTTCAGGGGAATTAGGGAAAAAAAGGTCTAACCCCAATTTTAGAGCAATCGAGTCACAATTTCAAATTTCTAAAATTTTAATTTCTAGAGACGATCCGCGACAGCACTGCAATGCATAGTGATTTCTATGTCGGTCCAAGGCTTTGAGATCTTAGGCTTAAGTGTCCCTAACCGTTTTTTACCTATACGTAGCCTTATTTCACCCTCATATCCTCCTAAATATTCCTAAATATTCACTCAAAAACTTAATCATATTCTCACTCCCTAAACTCAAGTCCCAAACCTTTATCCCAAACTAATGTTTTCCTTCAAGGTTCTTCTTGTTCAAGCTTTAGGTCTCCATCTCCAATCTTCACCAAGAGCTTTTCCAAAGCTAAGGTATATATGTTTTAGCCATTGGCTTCTTCCACCCATGGTGCCCTAATCTCCTTTATACTCAATTTGCATGATTTAAAGTTGATTTTTATATGTGGGTCTTGTATATTAAGAAATTTATTGTACAGTGATTTGAGTTCATGAAAGTATGATTGTTTTAGCATGTTTTGAGCTCTAAATCTTGGATCTAATGTTGGATTTGATGAGGGGAATCGATGTGAATCTCTTAGGTGTGTTGCAAGGTGTTGATTGATGATTTTAAAATAGATTTTCTTACATGATTTCATCTCTAAATTGCATGGTCTTTTACCCCCATTACACCCCCAAGTGTTTGATAAAATCTGCGGCTAGGATTTCTTGTGGAATAAAAGGTCTAAAGCATGAGGTATGATATGAATGATGCTATGATGATGAAATGCGCTTATATACATGATAAATTCGATGTAAAGTGTTGCATTAGTCCATTCCCAATCGGGGGGGAGGGGGGTCTAAGAACCCAAATAACCGAGATGGGGTTTGTACCCATTAACTGAGGAAATAGTTAGTACTTCACCACCTAGGTGATGAGGCGGCATTATCACCAACTGAGCTGGGGGTTTGTACTCATCAACCGAGTGAAGTGTTAGTACATCACCACCTAAGTGATGGGGTTACATCATCACTACCCGAGTTAGCAGTTTGTACTCATCAACTGAGTGAAAGGTTAGTACTTCACACCCAGGAGATGGGGCAACATTATCACAAACCGAGTTGGGGTTTTTTACTCACCAACTGTGTGGAGGGTTAGTACTTCACCACCTAAGTTATAGGGCAGCATCATCACTAATCTACCAAGGGGTTTGTACTTTGGAAATCTAATTTGGTCTATTCTACACATATGATATCCTATATGAGCATGATTATGCATTTTGATTTTGATGCCTATTTCTTGTTGCATTGCATCCGACATACTTAGTACATTCAAATATACTAACATATACTCTATGCATACATGATGTCACCATGTAGGTACCAGTGCCCAAGTTGATCATCCTCCTCCACTGGCTAGTTCGGTGTTATTCTAGCTAGTTGGTGAGTCCTCCACTTATGGGACCTTAGTTTATATCTCTCCAACTATGTATTGAGACATTCTTCTTTATTCTCTATTTCGACTATGAGGGTGAGCCTTGTTACCTTGTCTTGGTCCCTGCTCATATCTATGTATTGGACATGTTATATACCGATGATATGCGCTTGGCTCTTGTCTCTTGACTATAATGACATGGAAGTGTTTTCCCTTAGCCCTGGTTTCCCATTCTTTTATCTTTTGATGTTTACTTTATTGATTTTGTGACCATGGATTTGTAATGATGTTCTATGAGGCTTGTTTGGGGTCCCTTCGAGTTCCTCTTGCATCGTGTCACGTCTAGGCCTTAGGCTTGGGTCGTAACAAACTTAGTATCAGAGCACTAGGTTAATAAATCCTCGGAATACAACACACCGCATCGATTAGAGTCTTATTCATGGTTGTGGTGTGCACCACAACTATGAGTGGGAAGTTATGAGACGTTTTAGAAAATGTTTCACTTCTTCATGATCCATATCATGCGATAGAGTTAGGTACCCTAGGGCTTATTGCTATCCCCTAACCGCTACATTTCAGGATATGCCTGAAGTTACTCAGGACAGTGCTAAGATGAATGAGGAGATTTGCAATACTATATGGGAAGTGGCCAAAGCGGTGGCAACATTGGAAACTTGCCTCGATCAACAAGTGGGTGCTCCTGAGACTTCTAGTGGTTAAAGAAGAGGTAGTGAGGCCAAGAGGGCTCGTAATGCGGGTAAGTTCCAAAGTCTCAAATGTAGAGGTGGTGTTGGTGTGGTACCTTATGCTAGGTGTCCAAAATATGGTAAAGACTATCATGGCCCATGCTTGAAAGATACTAATGCTTATTATGGTTCTGGGGCGATGGGTCATACGAAGACAAAGAGTCCTCATAAGCGTAGAAGGGGTAATGAAGGTGATGAGGGGGGTAAGGAAGACTAATGCTTGTTATGGATGTAATGAAGTAGGTGACAAGCTAGTGGATTGTCTATATGTTCAAGGGAAGTGTAAGGATGGTTGACTTTTGGATCGAGGTGGTCATATTGATCAAGTGGCTCAAGGAGGGGATGGGATGCCTGATGTTATTACTAGTAAGTTGAAGTTTCCTTGGCTTTGCTGTGCATGCATTGATAGGCCCGGTGTGCCACTACTTTTTCTCTATTCTTTTTGGTTGCTAGTGGGGCCTCTTATGTGCCCAAGTTGTTGTGTGGGCCTTCGGTTTTTATCCTTTCAGTATATGATTGCTAGAAGGTTTATAGCTTTTGATCTAGGTTTGTATTGTATTAGGCCTTGCTTTGTGGCTTATTGGAGTTGGTATGGTGGGTTTTAATGACATTATAGGGATGGAAAGGTTGCATGCATATTGTGACTTCATGGGAGGTAGGACCCGTAGAATTAGATCCCGATTCCCTTATGAGCCCGTCTTTGAGTGGGAGGTTATTAAATGGAAGCAAGAGAGGTAGGTATATTTCTTGTCATAAGGTGCAATTAGTCTCTAAGGGGCTACATTTATCATCTTGTGAGAATTGGAGGCGCTGAACCTAATTTTTTTGTTATTAGAATTGTTATTAGTGGTAGGTGAGGCCTTGAATGTCCTTTTCGGCATCTCAGATTTGAGGTAGTGTCCTTTGGTCTTCCTAGAACACCACTTGTGCCTATAAGTAACATGAGTATGACCTTTAGTCCCTACCCTAATAGGCTTATGGTGGTTTTGGTGATAAAATAGTGGTTTGTGTTCCCTAATTAGGTAGTGCATGTGAGTCATTTGAGGGTAGTATTACAAAGTTTAAAGAAGAAGGTTGGATGCTAAATAGGATAAGTGAGAGTTTGGTTGTAAAAAGTTTCCTTCCTAGGTTGTGTGGTGCTAGGGATGGTATTAAGATGGACCCCTAGTAAGACAAAAAGGTGGTTAGAGATTAGCCTAGACCTTGACTTCATCGGACATTAGGAGCTTCTTGCGGTTTAGTGGGCTATTATCAGAGTTTGTGAATAAGTTCTCTTGTAATGTTTCTCTCATGACTTAGTTGACCCTAAGTAAGGCCAATGTTGTGACCGACGTGTTGAGTGGGGTGATTTGATAGGTCCAGGAGGTGAGATTTCTTCTGTTATACCTTGGTGCTAGTAGGATTCATGTGTATGAGGGTTGATCCTCGATTCCTTCCGATAGAGGAGACCCAAAACTATTTTCAAGAAAACCTACATTGATTTTGCTTTCTTTAATTTAGGATTTTGAATATTATGATTCCTAAAATCCTATTGATGAATGGATAGTGTTCACTTGATGATTTTAATGTGATTTAGACCATTATATGAGGATTTACTTTGGGTTTATGAAATTATAAGTATGCATGTTTCCTTTTTAAATTATTTATGCATGAGAGATTACACTATGGATTTAAAAGTGAAATTAATTATGTTTTCACTTCAATTTCATATTATAAATATTGATTTTTGATTGAGTCTTAATTACCCATATCATTCCCTCATTGATCATAGCATATGCATTCATGTACATGGATTATTTTGAGAAATTATGTTATGGGTTAATTCCAATTTTTTTAATGGTATGATTTTGACAAAATTTCAGTTATGACGATATTGTGATCATACATATGTCTTGGGTTTTTGGCTCATTGAGCATTTGGGGTGCTTGCACCATTTTGTGTATGAATGAGCCATTTCTATGCATGAATATTATGACTAATGAAATTATAATTTTGGCATTTGAGCCTAAGTATGAAATATTATGAATGGTGTTTGGCATTAAGCCTAATTGTGCATTGAAATGATTTGAAAAAAAAAGACTATTGCCTCTTTGAAAGTATGTATATGTATATTGCAAGTATTCCTGTGGGATGACGACTTAACACCAACAGATTGAGATGGCGGGGGGGGGGGGGGGTCTATAAGGATTACCCCATGTTCTTGTTGCATAGAGTCTTGTCTAGTGATCTTGGTTAGCCCTAGCTTGATAGGTTTAAGGTCTTGAGGTGGTTTGGCTATTTGCATAGTATGCTTTTGACGAGTGTAGAACCTGTAAGGTTGTAATATAATGGTTAAGAATGGTCTATCTATTTGGTCAGTACTATGGGTTAGTCACTTCTCAAAGGTTAATTTGAGGTTCGGGTTTTGGCCTCAAGTGTGGAAGAGGGTAGGTGATATTCCTAAGTGTTCTTTTGAACTAGGAATGATCATTTGAAATATTGGTGGAGTTGCTTGGTTGGCTTATGCACCAATGGTGTTTGTGAGTTCCTTGAGTAGGGTCTTAAAACCCTACCATGATATGTTCATGGTGGCATCTATTGATGAGATATTAATTTTTTTAGAGCTTGTGAATCATTTGGGGGTAGTGTTGGAAGTCTTCGAGGATGAGAGATTGTTGCTAAATATGATAGGTATCCATTGCGGATAGAAAAAAGGTGGTTAGAAATCTTTAAGGATTATGAAATGAGTGTGCATTATTAGCCTAGCATGTGTTGTTAATGGTGGCAAGGAGGACACTAGTGGGGTCCATCGGTTGGTTAGATTGGAAGTAAGGTTGAGGGAAGTTGAGCTTGGTGGTGTAGCATTCTTTGTGGTTCCAAATCTTCTTTGATTAAGAGGTCTAGATTAAGTAAGGCCTAGATTTTGCCTTATTAGAGTTGGAAGTTTTGGGTGGAAAGATGGTAGAGTGGAGGTAGTCTCCCAAGGGGGAGATGGTAATGCATGGAGACAAGTAAGATAGGTGTGTTTAAGGTTGACAAACGAGTTATGGTTGTGAGTCCTTATAGGATGAAGAGAGAAGTTGGTAAGGTTGCATAAGTTTGGGGATTGCCTATGGAAAGGGGTTGGGTTAGCCAGTTCTTCATGCTTCTAGGTTGATAGGATGTATGGGTGACTCTAGTGCTATAGAACTCCTTTAGATTATGGGTGACATGGAGGATAAGTTGGCTTAGAAGGAGATCCCGGTGGAGGTATTTGATGGATGAGTGGAAAAGTTGATTGATTAGGATGTAGTGCTCGTCAAGGCTTTTTGAAAGAGTCGCCTATTCGTATGTATTTCTCGAGGAGCTGGTACGGGCATGGAGAAGCAATATCCGTATTTCTTTCATTCTATTCAAGCTTATGGTGACATGTCAAGTCCTTTGTATGATTCCAAGTCTTATGTTTTGGCCCTATGTCATTCATATGCATCCATGTTTAAGTTGGTAAGTTTATAATGATTTTACACTTATGTAGAGATTTTGAAAATGGTGTTTTAAAGTGTATTGTTTCATTCTTGTTGGGGTTGATCTCCTTATGATTACTCTTCTCTTGTACGTCTCTTATACATTCGGGGATGAATATTCCCAAGGGGGAGATATTGTAACGACTCCAAAAAGTGCCAGAAAACATGCCTCAGAATGCTTGAAATTTTAGATTCTATATATCTCAAAATTCGTTCATTATTTCAAAAATCTGACTTCATATTCTTATTTAGGGGGTCAAAATTAGGGAGAGAAGGGTCTAACCCCGATCATAGAGCTATTGAATCACAATTTCAGATTTCCAAAATTTCAATTTCTAGAGACAATTTGCGATAGCATCATAACACTCAGGTGTTGCAGACATGTGTTAATTTGTCCTCCTTGATGCGGACCTACGTATTTTACTGCAAGTGATTTCTATCTCGGTCCAAGGCTTCGAGATCTTGGGCCTAAGTGTTCCCAACCATGTTTTTACCTATACTTAGCCTTATTTTGCCCTCATATCATCCTAAACATTTCCCAATACTCACTCAAACACTAAGTCATATTTTCACTCCCTAAACTCAAGTCCTAAACCCTCATCTCAAGCTAAGATTCTCCTTTAACGTTCTTCTTCAAGTTTCAAGTCTCCATCTCCAATCTTCACCAAGAGCTTTTCCAAAATTAAGGTATGTAGGTTTTAGCCATTGGTTCCACCCATGGTGCCCTAATCTCCTTTTTAGTCAATTTGCATGATTTAAAGTTGATTTTACATGTGGGTCTTGTATATTAAGTAATTTATTGCACAGTGATTTGAGTTCGCGAAAGTATGGTTGTTTTAGCATATTTTGAGCTCTAAATCTTGGATCTAATGTTGGATTTGATGAGGGGTTTTGATGTGAATGTCTTTGGGGTGTTGCAAAGTATTGATCGATGGTTTTACAACAGATTTTCTTGCATACTTTCATCTCTAAATTGCATGGTCTTTTATCCTCATTACACATACCCCAAGTGTTTAATAAAATGTCCAGCTAGGGTTTCTTGTGGAATTGAAGGTTTAAAGCATGAGGTATGATATGAATGATGTTATGATGATGAAATGAGCTTATGTACCTGATAAATTCTATATAAAGTGTTGCATTACACCATGCACAATCCGAGGGGTCTAAGAACCCAGATAACCAAGATGGGGGTTTGTACCCAATAACCGAGGGAAGGGTTAGTACTTCACCACCTAGGTGATGGGGAAGCATTATTGCCAAATGAGTTGGGGGTTTGTACTCATCAACCGAGTGAAGGATTAGTACATTAACACCTAAGTGATGGGGCGGCATCATCACTAACCATGTTGGGGGTTTGTATTCATCAACCAAGTGAAGGATTAGTACTTCACCACCTATGTAATGGGGCGGTATTATTACCAATCAAGTTGGGGGTTTGTACTCATCAACCAAGTGAAGGGTTAGTACTTCACCACCTAAGTGATGGGGCGGCAACATTACTAACCTACCAAGAGATTTGTACTTTGGAAATCTAATTTTGTCTATTCTACACATATGATATCCTATATGAGCATGAGCTATTTTTAAGTATATTTTACTCTAGCATTGGTCATACATGTCATATTGCTATATTATGCTTATGATGCCTATTTCTTGTTGCATTGCATCCACCATACTTAGTACATTCAAATGTACTAATGCATACACTTTTCCTACATGATATCACCATGTAGGAACTAGTGCCCAAGTTGATCATCCTCCTCCATATGGCTAGTTCGATGTTATTCAAGCAAGTTGGTGAGTCCTCTACTTTGGGGACCTTCGTCTATGTTTCTCCTATTATGTATTGAGACATTCTTCTTTATTATCTTTTTTGACTATGAGGTGAGCCCGGTCACCTTTTCTTGGACCCTGCTCTTATCCATGTATTAGAGGTTTTTGTTGGACATGTTATGTATCTATAATATACGCTTGACTCTTGTCTATTGACTATGATGACATGGAAGTGTTTTCCGTTAGCGCCGGTTTTCCATTCTTTTATCTTTTGATGCTTACTTTATTGCTTCCGCGACCAAGGATGTTTAATGATATTCTAAGAGGATTTCTTGGGGTCTTTTTGGGTACCCCTTGCGTCGTATCACGTCTAGGCCCTAGGCTTGGGTTGTGACATTGAGGTCTCCATTGGAATTATTAATAATCCCATCAAACTTAAATGTATTTGATATTGTAATTGTGAAATCCAAGGACACTAATAATTTAAATCTCATAGTTGTGATACATTTTATATTGAACAGTTATTTCAGATTGTTACAGAACTAACCATAATAAATAGTAAACGTTGGGCTCATGCAAGCACGAGCTATACCTATCTAGTTCGTGTGTGTGTGTGTGTGTGTGTGTGTGTGTGTATATATATATATATATATATTTCATTTCTTTGGATGATTGATTATTTGAGATAGGGCTGTTCAAAATTGAACAAAAATTGACTATCTGAAACCAAAAGAAGTTATCGATTTGTCGATAGTGATTATTGGTTTAGTAATTTCGATAACAATTTAAATTTTTATTATTATGTTATCGGTTCTTATCGATTTTATATTTTTTGTTAATGGGTTAATTGGTAACGTGATAGTAACTTAAATTATTATATTTATACCATTTGGTATATAAAATCCCTGTCAATTTTGATACTTTTTTTTACTGTCTCACACTCTTAGTTATTTTACAATGTGTCAGTGTTTAGTTTTGAGCAAAATGCAATCTATCAACTCATGTATATGGTTCATTTGGTTTGTAACCTCATTTCTAAGTAATTCTTAATAAAGAAAATTGTGTCAAATCTTAATGGTTAAAGCGATAATCAAAATTAATGATCAATAACTAATAGACCAATATCTTAGTGGTTCTATAATGGTTTAGTGTATCTATAAACTTGGAGCAGGGTCGACCTTCTTTTCTCACTAATAATCAAAAACTGATCAGTCCAACTGGGCTTTCTTTTCTCACTAATAGTCAATAACTAATAAATCCAACCGATAAATTTCAAAATCAAAATGAACCGACCAATATGCAACCCTGATTTGAAATATGTAGATTTCTTAAAATAAAAACCAATTTTAGTCTGTTTGATAAGTATTGAATCTCTTTACCCCCCCCCCCCCCTTTTGTTAGAGATCATAGTGTTTTATATGGGAATTTTAGTAGCTTAATAGATTTGTTACCTAAAATTTTACTTTATTAGTTAGTATTAGACTCCCCATCTTGTAACTCTCTCTCGATTTCTTTTTCCCTTTACCGCTTTATTTTTTTAAAAAAAATATGTGAAACCAAAAACAAATATTTTAGTTGTTAATTTATTTATCCTCTTTTTCCTCATATCTGACCTTAGCTCAGTTTGTAAAGCGGAGGACTGTAGTTTGGTGACAATTAATCTTTAGGTTGCTGGTTCAAATCTGGCAGGTCTGAAATTTTTTCATCTTTAGTTTTTATTAGTTGAGTGTTTTTTTGTATTTTATTAAAATATTATGCAATCAATAAAATTATTATTTATTTTTTTCTTCTAATAATTGTCATTTGAACAGATTGTTCTATCTCCATCCAAATAAAAGAGATAGCTCACTTGTACTATTAACTCATCTAACAAAGTGCAATTAGACGAGTATAGCTGAAAGTAAGATTGTTCATCATTATGATTAAAAAATTAAATTGAGCTTCCACTGAAGAAAATTGATAACAAAGAAATCAACATTTGATGTGCTTTGATCATGTTTGATTTTTAAATTTTAAAAATCAGGGTTTGGATTTGATTTTACTAGAAAGTTAACTGCAAAATACTTGATTATGCGTTGATCATATTCATGTTTCGCTTATATTTTAAATATTTTTTTATCATACTATTTAGCATATTATGATTTATGATTTACTTCATTGCTCACATACTTAGTACATTTAAATGTACTAATGTATGCTTTCCTTGCCTACATGCTTCTACCACTCGAGGCTAGTCCCGAATTCCATTTTAAAGATAAAGTTAGTGAATCCTCATGTTTTGAGGACGTGCTATGATTTTTTATTTACTACACCATTTCTTGGACACTCTAGACTTCGTTAGGGCCTATCCTAGGAATTCACATATGTTTGGAGGCTTTTTAGCAAAAAGATGTACCAAAGAGATCTATGTCGTCTTTTCTTTTCCTTATGATTTATACTTCTAGACATTTGTATTTTGTTTCGTATTCTTGTTGTCTTTACTTGACCTATATATATTTGATGTGCTCAGAGGTTTGGTTAGGATTTTCGGGAAACCTAATTGTCGTATTACATGTAGGGCCTAGATTGGATGTGACATTACTGAATTGTCAAATACCAACCCAATTTATTGATAGGGTGTCATGAAGGATTTGTTCCTTTTAATATTTTTTTTATATCTCTTTTAACAAGTTTTATTTCTAAATTAAATATAACAAAATAGAGACATACTTGAGATAAAGTTTTGTTTGTATTTCCATAAATTTAAAATTATAAAAATGATTCTATTAATTTAGATTTTAATAAATAATTATGTGATCTTAGTTAACCATATACCCCATATGATATATATTATACACTGATAAGGTATCTGACGTGCTGTCAAAATACAACACATTTGATGCTTAAAACTTACGATTTTGTGTGTTCTCAATGCGACATTTATGGTTTTTATGTATTGTTGTGTTTATTTTTATAGGAAAGCAGGTTGACATGATTTTGGGGAAAATTGCAGACTTTGCTGGTTTTTGAGGGTTTACGAGACCCTCTACGAGTTGTAGAGATAATTTCATGAAGATTTCCAGTGAAGGATGAAAGTCTGAAGTTCAGCCATATGAAACCTCGATACAAGTCGTAGATCACTCTATGAGTCGTATAGAGAGGTTTTGTGAAGAACTCCAGATAAGGACCCGATGTTGCAGGTGAAGTCTATGAGAATGCAATACGAGTCATAAATCAGTTCATGACTTGTAAAGTTTATTCGTAAAAGTGAAGTTCAAGATTCAAGATGCTAAACATGAGACACCGATTACGACTCATAAATCCTGTTATAAGTCGTAACTGAGTGTCGTAGAAAGCCGCCGATAAATTTTTCTAAATTTTTAGGGACTTGTCTATAAATATTATAAATAGTAAATTTTAGGTCATTATTCATGGGAGGACATTCGAACGTAACTAGAGAGTGCTTTTAGGGTTTTGCACTTAGAGACAAAATATTGGAGAGGAGAATACACTTGTAGATTCATTGTATCTTTTAATCTTTGTGATTCTCAATACAATTTGGGTTTGCTTGTTCTTAAATCAAATAAAGTAAGTGATTAATTATATTTTCTCTCAACCCATAGCATGAGCAACTAAATCCACAACTTGGGGTTGCAAGAACTATGATGATCTAACCAAATAAATCCGGATAATTTGAAATTCTTGGAATGGGCATTTACATGTATTAATAAATTCTCTTCATTTTTCATATTTTCTAGTAGTGGCCATCATTAGTGAAATGCACCAAAAATGCCCCAAAAATGTTCTTTGAAAATGCCTGTAATCGTAATTTTCATATATCTCAAAATTCGTGCGAGATATCGAAAATAAAACTTCATATTCTTGATTGGGGGCAAAGTTGAGCAGGAAATGGGTATAACTTGAATTTTAGAGGACCCATAGCAAAAGAATGATTTTCAAAAATTTTCAATTCCAGTGTCTGTCCGCGATGGCTTTGCAATATAGACCTGTCGCGAAGCAGTGTTTTGACTTCCTTATATTATTCCAGTTTCAGCCCAAAACATTGGGGTCTTGGCCCCATGCCTACTTATGCATAAAGACACCTATACTTAGCCTTTTTTCAACTCTATATCACCCAAGACCCTCTCAAAACACTCTCTAACACTTAACCAAATATTTCCTCCAAATTCGAGTGCCTCAAGCTTAATTCTGGATCTCCAGAACTATATTTAATATTTAATTCCCCTTCAAGCCTACATTAAGAAAACCCAAGTTTGAGGTATGTGGGTTTTATCCATTGGGTCATGTCACCCATGGAGCTCAATCTTCCTATTTTATGAAAAATTGCATATTTTCAAGTTGTATTATTTATGAGTATCTTTTATTATGTATTATAAGCATGAAATATGTTGGTATTTTATGAAATGTTAATTAAATATACATGTCTATCTATCTTAAGCTTATACTATGAGTTGGTTTTGTCTATTGAGACTATGTGTATTTTGAGCTATGAAACTATGATCTATTATGAGATTTCATGATAGATTGTAAGGTATTTTAAATGAGTGTTTTACTATGTGTTGGTGGGTTGATTTACATTGAGTTTTCTCATATTATTTCACTCTTGAATTGCACCATTTTGAACTAGCATTGCCCACCCATCAAGTGTTTGATAAAATATTTTTTCATGCATTCTTAAAGTTATTAATGATTTATTGTATGATTTATGAGTCAAGTGTCTTTATGATGATTTTGGGGTTTCAAAAGATGTATTGAATTCGTGGAAAATGTCTATGTTGTTGTAATGCAGGATTAAGCCCTTTTCCAAAGATTTCACCTCTTGTGGCCTTTGATATTAATGCAGGGGTATGTTTGATGATGATGATCTATTCTTATGTTTTAAAGTTAGGCTCACCATTAGAGGTCAAAGATGTTTTAGAGCTACTCGTGTTATGATTCTATGTTCATTGCAAGTTACTACAGATATGATTATTTCAATATTTAGTGGGATTAGGCTTAGTACTGTTGGAGGGAGGGTTTGCTCTCTTTCCTCAAACTATGCGCCAACATAGGAGTATACCTTACCATTACTTCACTAGTGGATCCATTTAGTCCACTTTTTCACGTATGAGGTTACTTCTCCAGAATTGGATGGGTTCCCATAAGGTGATGTATTTCTTACCTTGGCAAGTAGACCACATCTTTATCGGTGAAGGGTAGTCATCGAGATTCCAAGTTGTAGCCTGCTTGGTCTTATTCTTTATCGATTGAGGTCTCTTCGCATATATGTATTATGTACTTTACAATTTGGATGATTTATAGGTATGTTTTACTTCAAGTGTCGACCATACATGCCATATTGAGATTATTCTATCTATTGACTATGATTATGCATTTTGACTTTATTGACTTATGTCTTGTTGCATTGCATCCTACATACTTAGTACATTCAAACATACTAATGCATACTTTATGCCTACTTTATATCACCATATAGGGATCGAAGCTCCTCTTGATCGTCCTCTACGTGGCAAGTGAGATTCTACGAGATAAGCTTTGGTGAGTCCTCAAGTTCGAGGATACTATCTGCTTTCTCTTGTTATTCCTAAGAATTCTTTATGATGAACATTTGAAATTATGAGGGTGAACTCAGGAAGTGTCTTGGCCCCCGGCTCCATCCTAAGTTTAGAGGTGTTGTTGGAAATTTTATGATGTATTTTCACTATAATCTTAACTCTTTATGCTTTTATGATTATCAAAGACTTTTCCTAAGTCCCGCCTAGCTTTTTATTGTTGTTGTTTACTTTGTTTTCACAACCAAGGATGTGTGATTGATATGCTAAGAGACTTCTTTGGGTCTCTTTGGGTTCCCATTCGCCGTGTCATGTCTATGTCTTAGGCTTGGGTCATGACAATTAGAACTTTCCTAGTGTTACCTTCCCGATCCAGGTGGTAATGAATAGGAATAAGGATTGGTTAATAAGATTTGATGATGTATTTTCATCTAATCAAACTGACTAGACCAAGGGGAGGTTGACTGGGACTGTGGGTAATGGTTAATATTGTACACTATGGAGAAGGCTGAAGACACATAGTGAAATTTGCCTCTCACCTTTGACTAAAGGGTTTGGTGAACTTAAATTACTGTACAGCATGCTATACTCTATTCTAGAATTCGGTTATTCGAGTATATTGAGTTAGGGAATCATGGGGAACACAATTCCTAAGTTGCTCTCCATTATTGATTGTCTCTTGTTTTAGTTAGTTTAGTTTAATTTCTTATGAATTATTGCAAATCCCCTCCCCCCCGGGAATTGAGTTAGTTAGTACTTGAATTGTTTATTAATCAATTTGGAAGTCCCGTATTTCCTGTGGGATTCGATCCTAAGCTTGGTTAGGTTTTACATTTGACAACGATCACTTTATCCTCCAAAAGAGAGATGTAACTTGGGCGTTATCATTATCATAAACAATGATTCATATCTTGAACAATTTATTCCTTCAAAAGGAAAAAATATTTTTTAAAAAAATAGAGTTTAAGCTTTAATTTTGATATTTCAATTTTATATCATTTTCAGCAAGTTAATTTTGATAAAAGAAAATTTAAAAAATAGAGTTATATTTTAAAACAAGGTTAATATGATTTTTTTTTCATTTTTTCTTATTATAATCTAATTTTCTTATGTTTACTTAGTCTAAAAATAGGAAGTTAATATTTTTATTCTTGTATTTTGTTTTTAATGTTAAAAAAAAAAAAAAAGATGATGCATATTTATTTAGTTAAAATTAAAATTTGTTTAACAATGTCATTTTTTCAAGCATTTTCTTTTTTCCTTCACTTCAGTTGTTTCCTCCGACGAGAGCCAAAGGGGCTGAGAACAATTATGGCGTGCTATTTCTCTCCAGCGAAGTTTACCGATGAGAGAAAAACAAAACTGTTTGTACCATCAAACAATATTACTCTATGTGTAACTATGGTTTTACACAGGCAACCAACTACTCATAGAAGCATTGATGGAGTTAAAGGTGGAGGATGGAAAGTTACTCTTATCTTCTATAAATCCATGGTAAGAGGTAATTCATTACTTAATTAAGCATATAGTATATTTGCCTTTTTTGTTGTATCTGTAAAGTGTTTGTAAACAAAGAAATAATAGAATCCATTTTTTTAAAATATATTAAGTAGACCCCTTTCGCTAGAGTGGTATAGTCTCAAAGGGAATGGGTCGATTGGGGGAGGATTTGAACATTTACATGGTAAAAAGATGAATGTGAAGAGCTAGGGAAAAAATGTGAAGATTCAGATTGTGTTGAGAAAAATGCTAGTTAGTCTTGATAATGCATATATTGTGGACGCATGAACCTGCTATGTTTGTTTGCTTTAAAAATCTCTATATTGGTTGAAACAATTGCCTAGGCAATGGTAGAAAGGAATTGACACATTTATGATTCAAAATGCCCATATGTAGTTGTGTGTATTACAAGAATCTTGGAGATGATCCTTTGATGTATTTTTGTTGTTTATGTGGATGACATGCTTATTGCTGTTAAAAGTATGTCACAAATTGAACGATTGAAATAGTAACTAGGTGAGTAGTTTGAGATGAAAGATTTGGGTGCCGTAAAGAAGGTATTTCATGATGGAAATTGCTCAAGATAGAAGAGTTGGGAAACTGATGTCATAAAGAAGATATTTGGGGATGGAAATTAATCGAGATAGAAGAGTTCGGAAACTGATGTTATTTCAATAGTCCTATATTGAAAAGGTTATTAAGAGATTTAATGTGACAAGTGCTAAGCCTGAATCGATTCCTTTGGCTTTCCATTTAAACTTGTCTCCAAACATGTCACCAAAGACAGAGGAGATGTAATAAATGTCTAGTGTTTCATTATTTGAATGTAGTTGGTAGCATTATGTATGTCATGATTTACACTCATTCTGATATTTCAGAGTGTGTTAGTGTTGTTAGTGGATACATGACATGTCCTGGTAATAAATATTGATAAGCAGCGAAGTAGAACTTGAGATTCTTGAAGGGTGCTATAGATGTGGATTTGACTTTTTTCAAAGGAAAGTTTAGTGAATTAGTAGTAGATTATGTAGGTTCTTATTATGTAAGGATCTTGGATCAAGAAAAAACGACATGTTATGCTTTTATTCTTTGTGGTGGTGCCATCAATTAGAAGGAAACTTTTCAATCTTTGTTGCTTTGTCCACCACAGAGGTTGAGTATATGAAAATTATAGAAGTAGTGAAAGAGGATATGTCTACAAGGCTTGATAAGTGATCTTGGACTAGTTCAATAAAAGACTTTAGTATTCTATGATAGTTAGAGTGCCATTTATCTGACCAAGCGCCAAATATTTCATGAAAGGACAAAGTTTATTTAAGTCAGACATAATTTTATTCGACATATCGTATCTAAAGGGGTTGTAGATGTGAAAAAAGTATCTACATATGGTAATCTAGGAGATATGATGACGTATATAGTCCTGATCAATAAGTTTAGGCATTACCTAGACTTGATTGGTGCGTACAGTACTTACTAAGCCCTTTGAAGGGCTGAGGGAAAGATAGAGAGACCTTTTTTTCATTGATAAAGGATATACAACGTAAAGCAAAGTTTTCTTAATCATTTATTATGAATTATGTCTTGAATTTTTCGTTTGTATATTTTAGGAAACTCATAACCCTATCGGTTTAGGAAATTCTTATCTTAAAATAAAGAATATATTGTCCTTCTAGGATTGAAAAAACCTTTTCCCTGTAGGTTTTGGACTAATCGGGATTCTGTATGTAAGGTATATAGTCAAGAATTCTAAAGCATTGTAAACTTTTTTTATAGTAAAAAACTTTCTCTACTTTCGCTTAGAGGATTAGGCCTCGCTGAACCTCATTAAATTCTTATGTTATTTTTCTTCTCTGTTTATTTTTCTGTGATTGTGTCTTAGTTAATCCATGATATTTCCACAATAGTTAGTATAAAAACATGAATAATAATATTTATTAACCAAAATTTCCTTCAAATATTAATTGACTTTGATACTCTTAACAAGCTCTAATGTTATTATGTAATTTTAGCTAAATTATGAAGAGCTAGAGAAAAATGTGAAGACTCCTTTAAGTTGAGCAATTTCTAGTGAGACTGAAATAGCTAGTTAGGATTGATAGTGTATATATTGTGCACCCATGAGCCTCATATGCCATTTTTTTATACTCAAGAAATCTCTCGAATGTAGTGGTGCACAATTGTAAGCTCGTCGATAAGGGGTTCACTCCTTTACTTTTCCACTTAAATGCTTGGGTTTTGTTAGCGATAGGCTTTGAGTCCGCGAGTGTAACGACCTAGCTAGCTAGTGATATTGTCCATTCTTGACCTAGGCTAGAACAATTCAACTTTAAAATGCATCAGTACGGTGTAAGACCAACTTATATATATACTCAACATCTCTAAAGTGCTACATACACCTCCTCTTATGGACTAAGTATTTGGTTGAAGACTTGAAGTTTGCCTATTGCATGGGATTTTCCTAGATTCAACACTGAGATTTCCCCCTTTTTTTCCAAAACTTTTCTATATTCCGTTGAGCTCTAGCCTACCAAAGACAAGGCTAACCAATAGTGGATTTGATATAATATGTAATGATTCAACCCGATAGTGATAATATCCATTTTATTTCTAGGTCTGCATGACTTTAAAATGCGTCACTAAGGTGTAAAACATTGTTATATATATAGCCTGCAACTCTCCTGTATTTTGCTAATGTATGAAACTTATTCTAAGCTATGGTGTCATAGTCTAACTTAAACGTCATACGTTCCCCTCTTATCGCTAGACCAAAGACTGGGAGCTACCTTGCATGTCATGTTTGTGAGTACTTCTGTGCCTTTATGGGAGAATTGATGAAGTTAATTTTTTTTCCTCTTCATAGAACAAACAAAGACACTGGAGTTTCCCCATGACTTTTTGGGGGTTTCCAAGCTTTCATCAAAGTTCAATAATATTTTGCTGAAAAGGTTTTAGTAAACTTGAAGGACACAACTCTTAAGTGCATATTTAAGAGTCTATTCTCAACCTACCCTCAAATAGATGAACCATTTTCTGCTAACTTATGGTAAACATATGGGATCAAAACTGTTAAGGGTATACATAAATGACTATTTTGTACCCACCTCGAATGACGGATTAAGGGGCCAATTTTTTCATTTCTCTTGGATCCTATTTAGTAAGCCAAGTTGCTTGGACCATTCACTTATTGTGCCGCACCCATGTCAATATGACATCGATGTGGGATCCTTATTGATTTGGTCAAGTCGATTCGGGTACTTTGACCAAAATCAATGGGGAAAGTTTGAACGATTTTAATGATTTTTGTAGTCAATAGAAATCTAAGGTTAAATTGAAGAAAATGAAATACTTTTTATATATAAATTTTTATGTCACTCCTCTTCCTTTAATCTCCTTCCAGGATTCTCCTTAAGTTCTCCACATGGTACCTCATAATTTAGGTTTTATCACTCTATTTTTAGATATATTAATTATATTTAGGAAAATCTCTTCACCCTTATCCATATATAGATACATATCCCCGAATCATAAATATTAGATCATGAAGGATCCATCCTCTAGATCTGTACTCGTATCGGACATCCGCACCCAAGTCCGAGCAATTTAGCAAGTATTGATAATATTACCTTTTGAGATACTTGGTTTTTCCTATATATTTCAAGATTACCTTAGTTCGTTCCTCCGAAAAAGCCCAAAGGAAGAAGGGATGTTGGGGTGCTATTTTCTCATGCGAATTTACCAGTGAGACTGACAAAGGGGACTACGTCTGCAGTCAATAAGATGCCAATCAAATGGTAGTGATTTTGAATTTGATTTTAAATGTAACATTATTTATAGATTTTGGTGTGTCTGATGTATATAAAATTTGTTACTTTTCCTGTCGTTGGGGTTTTGCATTGGCAGCCAAATACAGGCAAAAAAACCAACAATAAAACACTCACAGAAGTATCTCAATGCATTGAGAGCATATATGGTATTAAAAAAGGGAAGTGGAGAACTTCTCTTAATTTCTATATATTCATACACAAAGGTATTTTATTGCTCAATAACGTGTGATGGAATGATCCTTTCCCCCCTCAAGATTCATTAAAATGACTGGATTTTTGAAACAATGTAATATCATTGCACTTTTCTATGTCTACAAATATGATCCATTATAAGAACATCATATATGAGATTAAACTCGATGGAGCATAGCTGCTATTTATTTTTTTTGAACCCACTTATAAGAACATTAGACATGAATTCAAACTAGATGGAGCATATCTGCTATTCATTTTCCCGAACTCACCTATGGAATTTTTTTGAGTACATTATTGTTGTACACGTGATTCACTTTACTATAAAGGGGTTATATTCTTTTTTAATTTTTTTTACAAGGATTCAATAAAAAGATTGGATTTTTAGGAAGGTTTTCACTTATATAATGTAAATTATGAATTCGCGAAATAACAATGTTATGAAGAATAGAGCAAAATGATTGTGAAGGATTTGTCTGTCCACCCAACTTTGTATATTAAATTGATTGGTTGGTCCTCTTTTATAAAGTAGACTTTTAGAAGAGTGGTAGACTCATACAGAAACCTTTGGTATGTGTATGTGTTTGGGGGAGGGAAATGTTTATGAATATTTTGAGGTATAGATTAAAAATGAAGAGTTTGGGCAAGGTGGGGAAGATTTTCAAGGTAAAACATCTATCAAGGAAAGTTAGGACTCCTACTGAGTTGAGCAGCCTCTAGTGAGGCTGAAAAATATATTGCATCTTTTGATCTTTTAAGGAGAATCCTTCTAAGGAAGGGGAGCCTTGGAGCAACCGGTTAGAAGGTCATGTGTTCAATCCTTGAAAACAATCTCTGGTAGAAATACAAGGTAAGACTACATATAATAGGCCCTTGTGCTCGAACCTTTCCACAAATCCTGCATATAACTGGAGTTTTAGTGCATGCTGCACCAGGCTGCCCTAACCTAAATCCTTCTTAGTCTATATAACGAAAGTACACATACATTGACATATATCTTAGTAATAACTTTAAGCTATTCATTCACAAGCTAGTTCGTTGATAGTTCACATGTGAACTTGCTTCAACCTCACATGTCCTTTGCTTGTAACAGAAATCTCTAGAGTGCTGCAATGAATGATTGAAAATTCGTTATGTAATGGATCCACTCCTCTAGTTTCCAACTTAAATGATTGAATTCTATTTGTAGTGGGCTTTGATCCTATGACATACATCTAACTCATTCATCACGTATTTCCCTCTTAACGCTAGTTCAAAGACCTAGGGCAATATCGCATGTCATTTTGTGAATACTTTTGAACCTTTATAGGAGAATTAATGATATTATTTTATCATCATTGTAGAACAAGCAAATGCATCAAATTTTCCCCAAGGGTTTTGGGGGATTTCACTTCAAGAATAGCCCAACAAGTATTATATATAGTATTTAAAAAGGAATGACTGTGTCACAGAACCAGGGTCATCGATTCATGTGATAATGGAGAAGTTGCAATCTTATGAAATGAGGGTTGGACTTAATTTTGAGGTTTGTATTTCTGAGATTGGCAAATTATTGTTCATTCTATAAGAGGATGATCAACTTATGAAGTATTATCCATAGTTTTGACCTTGTAAAATTTAAGCATCCATGGATGATATTATCTAAATTTATTGTGTTTTAACGTTTTGTGAAGATTGTTGAACTTCAAGATGAATACTGTACAACAAAATGCATGTTAGTTCCTCTAATCATTAACCAATCATGAAATAAAGCTTCTACTCTTATAGTATTATGTTATTCAGTTGGGTGGCCATTGGCCAACTATGGTTTTTCAAACATGACTCATCCGTTCAAACTAACCAAGCTCTTTCTCAGTGAACGTCAACAACACAAGGAGACAGAGAAACATCAGCCTCCATTCGAAAAACAAAAGAAAAAAGCTATTAGAACTGAACTTGTCTCAATACTGTTACATTGGATAAAATTGGAGTGCAACTCAGATGCTACTCTTAGCATCAATTGACCTCTAAAGAATATCTCTTGGACAATGAATCTGTATAAGTTCTTTACATTACTATTCTTGTGCTGAAATCCTCCAATTCCTTTCTTGCTATATATGGTAGATACAAAATGTTGTAACCATTCTGCTAAAATAGAAATGGGACTATATACTCCAATTGATGCCACTTGTTAAGACCGACAGGAATCTGGTGTTATATAAAAGCTAAGAAAGCAACCTCATAAGACCATGACTATGATGATAAATGAGAAAAATACCATAAATAGACAATAATTTAATGTTGTTCGGTCAATCGACGTACATCCACAAGAGGAGATGAACAATCCACTATATAAAAGAAAGTACACAACATCAAGAGAAATAACCTCACCAATTTATTCAAAATACAAAGAGGTTAACACACACACGTGTCTCATAATTTCTCCCACTACATAAAACTCTGAAGTCCTCATGGCTACATTGTGGATGCTACCAAGTCAAAAGGAATGAGCCTACATAGAGTGATAAATCTTTTTCTACAAGAAAAAAATTCACCAAATATGGAGAATTTCTGTTTTTGTTTTCCTAAAAGGAAAAATAAAAATTATGAGGAAAAAAATTAAGGGAAAACCCCCAAAACGTTGGTTGCCAGATGTGGCAGGAACTGACGTCACGTGCTTATGCATGGTTAGATCTCACTGAAAAACCTATAGCTCTGGTCGGTGCATGTAGGCACGTGTAATGCTATATTCAGGTGGGTCTGACTAGGATGTAGTCATGGAGAATGAGGGATCCAGTGGTGGTATTGATTTTCACAAAACACTTACATAAAACATGCCGACACAAATCAACCTTGACAACCATCGGAATAGGAGTATATAATCCTATTTAGAATTTGAATAGGAATAATATATTTGTTTTCAAGTTGTACTTGGATTATATTGTAGTGTTTATAAATAGAGTCATTATTTAGTACATACACAATTCAATCATATTTTTCTCCCATATTTCTCATACGGTATCAGAGTATTAGTGAGAAACTTACTAGGAAGAAACCAGTCAGTTTCCGATAACTCTAAGGCTGGTGTGCATCGTTTTTTGTTTGGTGAGTGTTGTGAAATACCAACACCACAAGAAGGTGTAGAGTACTCAGGTGAGTAAACCCCAATGAGCTTCTCTAAGTTTTACTATGTCACATGATCTAACGTGCCACTTGAAGTCTCAAATCTACGTTGCCATATGCTTCACGCGCCAGCGCACATGGCAGTTTTTCACAAGCTGTTTTTGATATTTTTTCTTCCAACAGGGTCATCTCTCCATTATGAGGCAATCCATACAATTATTTCCCAGAATCGACTGCCAAAATTAAGTTTACAGTGATTTCAAGCACTTTTCAGCAACTGTTTCAGTGTTTTCGACCAATTGTTAAATTTTTCCCCTCAGTGAGATTGCTTCTCCATTCCGAGGTAGACCACATATATTTTTTTTTATTTTTTTGACTAGTTCTGGCAGAAAAATTTGATTTCTGGTGACCACCTTTTCCTTTTTACCAGTTTTGACTACAAATGTTTATTTTGAGAAGATGTCTTTTGGGATTGATATGTTAGGCTGCAAAAGTACAGAAATAGGAAGTTCAAATCCCATGATCGCTTCAGAACCATTAATGTACAGTTCTAACAATTTAGCTTAGGGTTCCTTAGTTAAATTATGTTCTAAAGGTCAAGGTGTCCACTATCAGTTAACAACCAATGCTTGTGTGTTCGATAAAAAGAGAAAGGCTATTAAGGAATCTACGACAGCCAAAGCACAATGGGAGAAGGTTGATGCTCAATTGTGTAGTTTCCTATGACGATCTTTTTATTCCAACTTGATCTCTTTGTTTCACCCATTCCAGACATATTATTTAGTTTGGGAAAAGGCTCGTACTTTACATACTTATGACATCTCGATTTTATGATGTGGTATCTCAAATGACCAACTTAAAGAAACAATAATCAGATATGTCTATATACTTGGGACAAGTGAAGGTAGTCATGGAAGAATTTGAAATGTTGATGCCAGTCACTCAGACATGATAACTGATGTTCACGCTCCAACAGTAAAGCAGTCGTAGTCAAGTATAAACCTAATCGGAGGTTAGGGCCGAATCCGCTGGGAATATGTCGCTTGACTATATTGATCCACTAACAGTCATTTCAAGTATCGATCACTATATTCTCTAGAATAGAGGGATTTTTGTGATTCAAAATGAAGAACACAAATAAACACTACTCTAATTATGCAAGAAGACAATCAAATTGAGGGACAACTTGGAAATTGTGTTCCCTATGAGTCATTTATTCATTTACCATAGACAACATAACTCTAATCAAGACATTGCATGTAGGACGGTAACTTAGGTTCTTTCAGCCCTCTTATGAAGGTGAAGGTTGAATTTCACCATGACGCTTGGTCGGCAACCATGGTGTGCCAACTAACCATTATCCATTGTACTAGTCAACCTCCCCTTAGTCAGGTTTTGTTGATTAGGCACGACCAATTCAATCGAATCTTGTCATCTATGTCTCTTTTCATTTTCGTCACTACCTTGGTGGCGATCGTGATAGTAGGCGAGGTTTGGTGTTGGCCACTACCAAACAACATTCAAAATGAAGGGAAACAGACAATACATGCAAATACCCAATTAAAAAGATGCACAATATCTAGGTTATTTTAAGTCAACTCCTTAGGATTCCCACAACCCCAAGTTGTGGGTGCTTAGCTACTCATGGCTAAGGATAAATCAATAGTAATGAATGTAAAAGACATGGTTGAGTGATTACCCAAAAATAATGAAGAAAAAAACACCTTGAAGTTGAAACCACAAGCTTGGATAATGGAAGATAAGTAAAATGTGATTTTCAGTCCCCCAAAATGGGTCTTTAAATTAAAACAATGAAAACCTATACTAAATCCTACAAATATTCTCTTAAGAATATTCAAAGTTTCTTCCTATTTTTTGGAATGTCGAATATCTCTTCAAAAACTCTAACATTATCTATTTATAGTATTTACAAGAGGCCCTAAAAATAAAATAAAAAGTACAACTGGCAGTAGTTACATC
>JAOTQR010121752.1:10535-23771 GCA_025774065.1 Solanum ossicruentum | reverse complement strand
ATAATCAATAATTCATTTTTTATTATATGGATCAAGACAAAATTCTTAAGTTAGTATTCCAAAAAAAATTCATTACTCAAATGAGATGTAAAAGGTTACAAACTTTTCATTTTTATTTTCATATTATGTAAGTTTTTTAAGAAAAGTGAGCATGATATTAGTAAAAACACCCAAATATAATTTTTATATATGTTTTGCACATTCTGCATGTTAGGAATTATGAACACCTAAATTTTTTTTTAGTCATTAAGATAAAAGATGAACCTACAAACTAAAAGCAATATTTTATATAAAGAATCCATATCATTAATAATTTTTATTATATCAGTTTATTAAATTATAAATGCACACATCACCATAATTGGATAATGAATCTACTCAACATGGAATAAACTATTTAACAGTTTTACACTAAATTTAACAATATAAAATATCTAAACAAAAAGTTGAAATGAAAGATTTGAACATAATTCATATTACAATGTAAGAGAATATCAATGGGTCAAATCCGTAGGAAATTTGACAAATTTAATGTATTAGGATCATATTAAATTAGACAAGAAAGATAAATGTTACCTCTTGTTAAGAATAATTATAAAGAGCGAAATACAATAGGAACTATGAATTCGAACCGGCAAAGGCAAACCTCAAACTCTGTCTCTTTTTTTTATGTGCTTTTGTGAGTTTTTTTTTTTGGGTGTCCTCTATGTAGATATTTGGAGTGTATGAGGTGTGGTTAAAAGATGAATTGTAGTATTTTTTCCTAGGTTTGTTTGTGTATGTGGAAAAAAAGGAAAAGATGTGGTGTAGAATTTTCTTTTCTTTTCTTTAGCCATGGGTGTGTATGTATGAATATGTTGTGTTTCTGTGAGTGTGTTCTTGTGTAGATGTGTATGAATGTGTTGTGAGAGGGGAGTTTTTGTGAGTGTGTAGATGTGTGTGTTGTGTGGTTTACTTGGGGAAGTTAGTGACTAGTGGAAGCTTTCTTTCTGTTATTTTCTTTTTGTTTTCTTTTTCTTTTTGTTATATATATATATATATGTGTGTGTGTGTGTGTGTAAGGATGAAAAAAATATTTAATTTTTAAACTTATATAATAGGAAAATTAAATAGCTAATATAAAATTATAAATTGAAAATTCTAGATTATTTATTAAAACCTCAACTAAAAAGATATATTTTTTCATTAATTTTTAAAATAAACTAAAAGAACTTATCCTAAAACGGGACTCAATTTTTTATTGTTTTCAAATTATTTTAAAAAACCTACTAATATTGGATAAAAATAAAATAAAATTTAAATTTAAAAGAAAATTCGATTTAGCTCAAAATATATACAATATATATACACACAATAATAATAAAAGGGTAGTAAAATCTTAGGTTCGGTAAAAAATTATGTGTCTACACTTTGAATGTACTAAGTAAGTACGTGTAATGCAATGCACCAAAAGAGGTAAGAATTAATATCAATATGCATAATCATAATCAAGGGATAAATCTCAATGTGTGATGAATGATCTATGTAGAGTTATAACATGCTTTGAAGTAACAAAATCATCATAGGACATCATATACATGGCTATGTGAAAAGAGACCTTAACTGACATTTAAGACCACATGGGCTACTACAAGGAATCCAACATAGCCCCTTATGTTTGCACATGGAGGTTATTTGTTGGGTAGAATTTCGTCAACATAAGCTTCTATAAAACTTTCATCAACTTCAATCGAAAAACCCTCATCATTCATATCATACTTAAATAAGAAAACTTAAAAACTTAGTGGATCCTTGTCATGACTCGAAAATTGGATCGCAACTACAAAAAATAAAGTAAAGCAAAATCAAGCAAAATATTCAATCCAAATTCCAAATTCCGGAGTCATGAGTACAAGAACATCTAAAGTAGTACAAAAGAGTAAATACAACTGTCTCAATGAAAATACAACTTTGATAATGTCTAATACAAAATCTGTAATGGAAAGCAACATTAAAGGAAATCTCAAAGATCCACGATGATTCAAGTTCTGAACCTCACTACTAAGATCGATCTGGATAGACAGAGAAAAGCTTTGATAGAGTGAATTAACTATTCTATACAGGTCGTGTGCTCAATCCGCAGGGTGGAAACAAGATAAGGGTGAGTGTTGACACCCAATTTTTACTCTCCATATTGTCAAATTAATTATCGAGTTTTAATTTTTCTTTTAACGATTTGAAACTTAGGGAAAAAAATTTATAAATGTCGCGCATGAGGGCCACGCGCCCCCAATATCCCTTTACCCATGCCTTCTTCTTCTTTCCCCTTTCTCTTTCTTCTCCATCTCAACAACAAGAAAACCAAAACCAGCAAACCCCTTTCCTTTTCCCTTTCCCTTTCTCCTTTCTTCTTCCTTCAACGCCAAAACAGATCGAAACCAGACGACCCCAACCAGTAAACCAACGACCAAATCCCCTTTCTCCCCAACGTTCCCCAACCCCGCCAAATCCGGCAAATGCAATATTGTCAAAATCTCTCAATCAACGGTGGTTTTCAATTCGTTGAGGATTTTGAATTTGGAATTCAAAGATTTTTTGCCTAAAGGGATGATTTTGAATTTGGAATTCAAAATCCGACCCCTAATTTCCTTGATTTGTCCTAATTTTGGGAGCTATATAATCCCTTCTCCTTCTTCGTTTTGAACGGTCGTTCTCAATCTCAGAAAACCCTAGCGAAAGCTACTCAATTTCCCGAAAGGCAGCCATCAGTCCGAAGGCGGCAATCGACAATCTCGAAAACCCTAGCAAAAGCTTACTCGATTTTCATAGGCATTCTAAATCTCCAAAACTCCACACATTTCACAAGATTCCTGAACTGGTTTTCCAGAAATTCTTTGATTTTGAAGATCCTAAAATTGAGGATTCTTGGTCGAGGTAGGTGTTGACGGAATTCTTGGGTGGTGTCAAGGCTTACTGTCAAAGCTCATCGTATGAGTTCGCTACCCCGAAAAGGTAATACCCCTATCTCACATTTTCATTTCGGGTTTTACATATTGTGTCCGAATGTAAATCTTGTTGCTATATCAAAGTGGTCATGTTTACATTTGTTCGCTTTGATTGAACTGGCTGTTTTGTGATGAATCAATGTTTTTCAAGTGTTGCCCATATTAGTCTATTTTAACTGATTTTAAAGTGAGAACTTAAGAGAATCATGACCCATTTTTATTCTAATATGCATTGTTATGCCTTTGTTGCTTTAAAGCCATCCGCAAAATGAAGAGAGCAAGACTTTGATTCCTGGTTCGCATCTCTGCATCCTTAAAGTCAATCATGTTGTTTTCTGTTCTTGATTCAAGTTATTGTGATGATTTTTAAATGCCTCATTCATCCACGGTTTCACATTTTAACATCCAGTTCGTTTGATGAGGTTTAATTTACTTATGTATATTGTAGAGTTCAGATATGTCACCATCTGTGTCTCTGTTTTGATGTTGTTCCAACCTTTCTTTTCTTCATCTGTTAAGGATAGATGACACAGCTCACTATTGGCACTCATTTTCTCAATGTTGTTTGGTCTCATTGACAGCTCAAATCCTTAAGCTGTTGATTGTTCAATCAGCTTATAAATGTCTAAGCCCCAAGGCTTACTCAAATTCCCAATTGAATATTTATCATCTTCATTTTGCTCTCATTTTCAAGATTTTCCAGTTCATAGTTATATTATGTGAAAATCTTCCTCTTTCGGTTGTTAAACTCTGCGCCTACTCAAGTTCTCTGTTCTTCTTTCAGTTAATTGGGTCCTTCAGAAATGATTCACTTATCTTCTTAATAGTTTTCTAAACATTTAACAATTAAGTATGGCTTGGTTTGAGTGCTTAAATATCAGTATATGCAGTCCAGAAATGAACTGATCGTGCTTGGTCCTTTGTGCATTTTCTTGTTTTAAAATCATTACTTTGGTTGCATGATCAAGTTGGCTTAGGAACCTGTTTTAAACTACTGTGAAGAGGAAAAATGTTGTTATAGGAAAAATGCTTTTTATCCACTGTAAACTGTTTAAGACCAAAATTAATGTTGAAGTGATTCTATTTTCTCAAAACAAAGGCTATAATATCCCGATTTCAGTATGATTAGTTCTGTCTCTTTAAGTTGTTGTCTGGTCTGATGCTACATTTCTTATAGAATAAGTGTATACTGATGTCTATATCATGATACCCATTGTGTAGTGACATGTATTCTCTATTAGGAACATTGTTAATGGGGTGTTCTCTTATAAGCAACATTGTGTACGTCTGGTTACTGACTTAGATTGCCATTCTGATGTTTAGCAAACAAGTTCCAGATATGTTTGTCTGTGTGTTAATGTTGTGGTTTGCTGCAAATTTTGTTTTTTTCTTCAAGTCACAAGTGTGTGCTCTGTGTTTTTTTTTTGCAAATGTTTGCTGCAAAGTTAATTACATGTTTGTCTTAATGATATCTCAGGAGTGATGTGTTTGTTAATGACATGCCTGCCGCAAGTTAATGATATGTCTGCCATATGTTTTGCTGCAATTTTCGTGTGTGTCAATGATATGTGTTACTGCAACTATATTCTCGGGTTCATCACATCTATAGGCCTTTCGAGATTAGCTTAAGTTTATCCCTTCATTGTTCAAAATTGACCCTTAAGGATATCTTGGCTCGATGTTTGTTCCCAAATTTATATATTTTTACATATTCTCTAGTTATTCTCAAAGTCTATTTTCTATGCTTGTGCCAGAAGCATTTGTCGAATCCTGTACTAATCTTTATTATCATTTGTTTACATGAACGATGTTTCGAGCCCATTGTGGACTCCCCATCCTGCATTCCTTGGACCATGGAGGCCCAAACTCCCTCTTCTTCGAGTCAGCCCTATTCGCAGGAGAAGAAGCTGTTATACAGATCCGGGATGAAGGCCCAAAAGTTGCAACAAAGTCAAAATGGGACAAAGGCCAAAAATCACTAACTTCTTTTATTTTATCTTATTTGCATGCTAATATTACTTATTACATTTTCAATCAAATTAAATTCCCCGACATGTTGAACATTTATGTTATTTTATTTAACATTGTTTTATTTGGGAAAAGGTGTTTTGCATTTAAAATATATGAAAAAAATAAAATAAAAAGAAAAAAATATAAAAATGTGATTTTATCAAGTTCAATTTTCTTAGTCAAATTTTCAAGTTTAGTCAAGTCCTTCAAAATTAATCAATTTCAAAATTGGTCAACCTTTTTTCAAGTCAAAGATCAAAATTTTTTAAAGTTAGTCAAATTTCTTAATCGCCGGATAACCGCATTTAGCGGCCATTTCGAGTGCGTAAAACCTTCTCGAAGTGGAAATGTGAACCCGAACCCTTTTCTTTGGATTTAAAAAGATTTTTCTGTTAGGTCTATTTGAATATTTTATCAATTTCCTAATTATCCTTAAAATTAGGTGGCGACTCTGATTTCTTTCAAATTTCGAGAATTGGTTTTTTTTCTTAAATCAATTTAGTTTAAACCGATTTTTTTGAGATTTTCGAATTTTCTTTTAAAAACCCATTTTTCGGCATAACAGTGAGTATACTGAAATGTACCCAGTAGGTTCAACCAACTAGATAAGAGAAATCGAACAAGTATGTAATAATGAAAAATCCTATCGCCTACATCAAAAGGGTTAGTGCTCAAATAATATATATAAAGGTAAGATAAAAATAACCATAATAACCAATTGTACAATGTCATGAGAGTGTGAATATAATGCATGCAAGTCTTGTTCGGCCATATAACAAGTGTCTCTTAACCTTGCCACTTTCTCATGGTCAAGGGGTATCATAATATCTCAACCTTGTGACCTGCTCGTGGTCAAGGGTATTACAGTAGCTTAACCTTGCCACCTGCCCATGGTCAAGGGATAGTATTCTGCAATGTGCATATATACGTATATATATACACACACATCAATATATTGCTAAATTCTATCAAGGGTCATAAATAGTGCCCCAAACCATCAAGAAGTATCAGATTATCACAATTACAATAATGACCAAGGGTACTATCAATACAAAACCTCACTCATCCCAAAATATACAAGTATGCCAACAATACAGCATCTTACTCGTCCTGTATTACACACGTGATCCTCAAAAGTATTTCAAAAAGCTATCAAGTTACCACCAATTACCTAAAATAGTATCACAAGTCTCACATTATCACATTAATATCCCAAATTATCTCAATTCACAAGATTCCATCCCAATTCATAAATAGGATCACTGATTACTAAATTTTTGGCATAACCGGAAAGATAATCTCATCAAAATTCCACCGTGTCAGTTTATCTACTTATGAATCAACCTAGATTTTACAATTATAATATAACGAGTCTGATAACTTGTATCCACTCCCATATAGGTTAGCCAAACCTACCTCGATGCCAAAACCACACTCGGACAGACTTTCAATCAACGCAAGTCTCCAAACGAACACAAAGTCAATGAAACGACTATCAAAAATAGGTACTATGAATTAAGAGATGAATTTTGATACCCATATTGGTACAAATTAGTCTTAGGAGCAAATGATCAAAATTAGGACTAAAATTTAAAGTTCCCAAATTTGGAAATTGACTTTCAATTAGGTTCTACATGAAAAATGGAGTTCGCGGGTGAAAATACCACCAAAATCAAGTTTCAAAAGAAGATAAAATATCATTTAAAGTTTTGAAATCATAGATTATGGATCCCCAATTTTGTTAATTCAAAATCAAGATATAAACCATAGAAAATGATTAAAATGAAGTTAGAAATACTTCCCCAAGATAATTCTTCAAAACACATTCAAAAATTGCCCAAAAGGCTTGAAAAGTTGAAAATGGGATAAAAATGGAGGTTCATGGTTTGAACACTATACATGTAAGAACTCTTCTCCGAGACTACAGACAGACCTTCAGGATACGGAGGTCAATGTCAATCAACCCTCCGCGAATGCGGATCCATCTCCGTGAACATGGAGCTATGGGTTTGTGCCATATGCGAATGCGGAGGCCAAGGAAGGCTACCCTTCATAAATGCATGAAACAGGCACAGATGCATAGTGTAATGGGTACCTGCACCAGCAATACACAGGTTTAACCAAAACTCGGAATGGGCACTCAAAACTTATTCGATATAAGAATTTCACAAACCATATATGTAGCCACACCAGAAACAGCGATCTGGGTTTAACAAAATTATCCAAAATTGATGTCAAGGCTTTCTAGCCACATTTACAAATGCAACTCATTTAAACTAGTTTGAAAAAAAAAGTACCAAAACTGCCCTTGGTAACTCCAAAAAATATTAGGAGACCATTTCTAGCGTTAGTTTCGCCATCCAAAACTACTTGAACTGTTGAAATATCGATTCGAGCTTCCAAAACGAAATGTTGACCAAAGTTAAACTTTGATTTTAGAAATAACTAAAAACACAAATTTGGGCCTAAAAGCTTCATTTTAACTCCGAATACATTTCCGTAACTTCTCATATTGAAATTGATATATCTCCGACCCGACACCCGAAAGTTAGAATGGTACAGAAACTCACTTTTCAACAACTAAAGCTTCAAAAATTCCCAAAACTCATATTTTCTATTTTTAAAGCTCAGAATTTTAGTTCCAACAATACAAATAGTTCAAAGTAGGTCAAAAGTAACTCCGAAAAGGGTAAAATAATAATTTTCATAGATAAGGCCAAAAATGATCAACTATGTTATTACATCATTCATCACTAAAAATAATGTTTGTCCTCAAATATGAGGTAATGAGGAGCACCTGAAGCCTCAAAAAGGCTGGGATTTCTAGCCCGCTCCAACTCCCACATAGCCTCATTAATAGAACGATATCGCCACTGAACCTTCTTATAAGATATATCCTTCGATCGCCGTCTCCGGACCTGCCAGTCTAATAAAGTTATGGCTCTTCCTCAAAGGAAAAATCTGGAACCAACTCAGTCGAATCATAAGACATAACATGGGGTTCATCAGCAATGTATCGTTGAAGCATTGAAATATGAAAAATTTTACATTGTTGATAATATTGGTGATAAGGCCAACTCATATGCCATTTCACGAACTTTCCTCAAAATCTCAAATGGGCCAATTAATGTGAGACTAAGTTGCCCCTCTTCTTGAATCTCCTCACACTCGTCATGGGTGAAACTTTTAGCCAAACAATCACCAACAGAGAACTCAAGAGGTATAGTCCTCCGATCAATGTAACCATCCTTTGAGCTATCGAATAGTCTACCTTGAATCAAACAAACCATATCTATGGCATCTTTGAGCATGCCCACACTCAACATATTTACTGAACCTGAGTCAAACCATCTAATGGGTGATACACACCTCCGACCATACTAGACCATAAATGGTACTATTTGGATGGTAGAATGTAACTGTTGTTATATGCGAACTCTGCCAATTGTAAGTGCTAGTCCAATTAGCCCCTAAAATCTATCAGATAATCATGTAGCATGTCCTCCAATGACTAAATGGTGCACTTGGACTATCAATCTTTTTAGGGGTGGAAAGCTGAACTCAAATCCACTCTAGTACCCAAACCTCGCTATAGAGCCCGCCAAAAATGGGAGAGAACACAAACCCTTTGTATGATACTATAGAAACTGGCATGCCATACAATTTGATCACATCTCGGATATACAACCTAGCCAAATGCTGCACATTGTAGCTAGTCTTCACCAATAGAAAGTGAGCTGACTTGGTCAAACGATCAACAACTACCCAAACTCAATCAAACTTGGGAAAGGCCATGTAAAAATGTGTAACAAGATCCATAGTCACTCTATCCCACTTCCTCTTAGGAATAGACATCCTTTGCATTGATCCACTGGGCTTTTGGTGCTCATACTTGGCCTATTGGCAATTCAAACATTTTTCCATGAACACAACTATGTCCCTTATCATCCCAAACCACCAATAATGTTGTTTTAGATCATGATACATCTTTACCACACTTAGATGGATGGACTATCTAGCATAATGGGCCTGTTCTAATATCAATCTCAATCTTTACTATTTCTCATTAAAACACCCTCAGATTCAATAATAGTCGCCTTAGCTTCACCCCTTCACACTTTATCATGAATCATGCACAATCTAGCATCCTCAAACTAGTGAGCACATATTTGTAGGTTAATTAATTCTTAATCACTTTCGATAGGGTGTGTGTGTAGACCATGTTTGGGGTAGTGGTTGTGGTATAGAAATCATGTGAGCACGTGTGTTTTTACTTCGATGATGGTAATTTGTGTGTTGAAAAAGTCTTTTGGAGTCCGTGTGATGGGCTTAGAAGCTTGGGTGACGGAGTTTTATGGTTCAAAAGTGGCCTTTACAACCTGTGGATTATTTCACGAGTCATAATTACCCCTCGTACAAGATTCCAAAAACATAATGTTTTTGAGTATCCATTAGACTAGACCTTCTATGAGTCACAAAACACTTTATAGCTCATAGACCCCTACATAGAATTAATTACTCACTAGAAATCTCTATGATCCAGTCTATAACTCGTAACCACTTTACAAGTCGTAGCTAGTCTTATAGACTTTTCTGGTAACAAAAACTGTTTGAACCACATTTTACGAAAGCTTTTTACTGCTCATATTATCCACTATAGACCATAAAGGTGTCTTCATAAAACCTTTCTATAACTTAATTCAGATGATTTTTAGAATTGTGGGCTAACAAGTGTGCCTATGTGTTTAATTTTAGGTAAAATGGCCCCAAAAGCCAAACGCATAGAGATCTGAGCCATATAGAGGAGGCTCAAAGATGTGCCTTCAGATGATGAGCAGGGCACTACATTGAGTGGATCACTAGAGGTGCTGGATGTCAGCTCGGACCTAGAGGCAGCTAGAATATGGACCAGAGCTGCTGCCACAGTTGGGCAGAGTCAGGCTCCTGTTACTCACACTCTCTAGTCTGAGGAGGAAGGTAGTGATGAGAGTGGTTTACCACAGATGACTCCATCAAGAGAGGAGTCCAAATCTTAGGATGGGTCAGAGGCAGATTCCTCGATCGCACCCCAATCATCACCATCTACATTGGATGCCTTTAATAGTTGATGGTGCATTAAGGGAATGGAGAAAATATATGTGGAGGGCGTGCATCCAACATAGAGGGCTAAGCTAGCCTACTCCATCTATGAGGAGACCCGATTCATATCAGACAGACTCAACATTGTCCCCGATCTCCAGGACATGATGATGTGGTATCGACTTCAGTGACTCACACATGCACTTGGATGATACTCCCCAACCATGGTGAGAGATTTCTGTGCCTCATACGTATTCACTATTCAAATCATCTTCCTAAGGGGAAGAATCCCATCGCTCAACCTAGAGTGACTAATATAAGAGTGAGAGGCCAACAGGTGGATATGTTTTAGATCAGCATACACTAGATACTATTTGGTCTTGAGTTTCCTTCACCCCGACCCACCATAGAGTTTGACTATATGGTGGGTCAGATGAAGGAACCACTTGTGATAAATGATCCAAAGCGATGAGTCACTTTGATAAGATAGGTGGTTGTGTATATCGCTGAGCAGGGTACGAAACCTCTATGGGTCGCCAATCATTCGAAGCATACATAAAGACTTCGCTGAGGTTTCCCGCCAAATTTTTCTCACATTCGGATGACACTTGTGGGTAATACACTGATGCTGGAGCGTGCAGTTTTTATTACCAGCATCTTAGCTAGCTATGATATTGACTGGGCCTACCTAATTGCTAAGTAGATTCTTAAGGCCGCACTGAAGAGGTCTACCTCCATCTAATACCCGTGCTTGATCTACAGGCTCTTTCTAGAGTTGAGGGTAGAGATATTACACTTGCTAGACTAGTTGATTGAGGCCCAGTGCACATTGGATCCTAGCCTAATCAAGGCTGAAGTGAACTCGATAGCACTTTGGTGAGCACAACCTCTACCTACGCCTGAGATGTTTGCCCTAGTGCCACCATCTGAGGGTGCAAAAACTACCACTATTACTACTACTACAACTAAAGAAAGTCCCCCATAGCCCAAGGCGGATAAGGAGAGGAGGCCCACTACTGTTGTTCCTGCACCACAAACCTTGGTGTAGAGGTAATCATATACTGAGTCATAGTTGACTTAGCTTGTTCATTAGATCAGGCAATAGGTCTGCCAGGATATTTCAGATTTGGAGGGTCAGATGCAGACATTCGTGGTCGCTACTGTTTAGGATCGTATCTCTACCATGGATGCCCATATTAATGCCTTTGAGGAGAGAGTACAATTGAGACTGGGTGAGGCCTGACCTTTAGATATGTCAGCTTTGAAGGTAGAGACCCGATAACTCTTAATTGACATGACAACAACACTTGTAGCATCTATCACACTACTAGTGATTATACCTCCGATGCCAGTAGGTGGTTTATTTGCTCCTGATGAGCCCATCCAATCTTCCCACAGGAAGTTACCCCACACAAAGGATGATGAGCCAGATGAGAGGCGCTTACTTGTGAGGCTTATAGAGAAGGAGGAACTCAAGCTTGTCTTGAGGAGATTGAGACAGGTTGAGGAGATGCGACGAGCTCAAGAGTTACAGTAGGTTAGGGGTGATGGCCCCTTTAGACAGAGTACTACTGCTGAGCATACCACCATGAAGAAGGAGGGTGGCCAGACATAGCCACATATAGGCACTTAGGCAAACAGGTATGCCTTTTGACCCCTTATGTGTTATTTTGTTTTGATTTTGTTCATTGGGGACAATGTTCATCTTATTCGATGGGGTGTAGGTAGTTATGGACCTCAGTGAAGTCTGGGTAGCTTGGGTTCATAACTACCCTAATTTTTGATCCTGAGGTTTTCTTGACTGTGTTGTTTTTCCCCGTGGATAGTTACTTTCTATTGAACCGATATGTTTATGATGTTTAGATAGTATTTGTAGCATATTTACTTGTGACATATATCATGTTTCGTCTTTTATTTGGGAAAATGATACCTATTGAAACTTTTTGATTAGTAGTTAGATAGTAACCATGCATGTTTAGGTATGATAATGTTTGTTTTGATAAGTAAGGGTACATTGAGATAAAAAGTATGATTTGGGAGTCTTTTGTTGGTAATGTATGTAGTGCTATCTGCTATACTTATGACTCAGACCTTCAACTATCTAGACTAGGATCACTTTAGAACTTTCTAGACTTGTAATGTAGGCTCAGGGGCTTTGGTATGATATTATCAGAAAATAGTGACTAATGGTCCTCCTTGACATTGCGTTTATTTTACACTTTTGCCCTACCAACTCTATTATTTTTTACCTTATTCTCTCTTTTTCCTATTGCAAGCTTTTTTGGGTGCTTTCTTTCTTTTTTCAGACATTTTTCTTTGTTTCTACTTGTTATTTTACTTTATAGCTTATATTAAAGCATCACTTATTTTTCTTTCACCTAGTATTCCCGTTTTCTCCATATCACTAACTTACCCCTTTATTTTTGTGTTTCACCCTTACATTGGCCACCCTTAACTTATGCTTTTGGCCTATGTTGGGTACACAATATCCATCGTCAGAACCAGAGCCATTTTTGGTAGCTACCCCTTAACTTAGGCTTTTTTCCTCAGTAAAGGTACACAATGTTCAGGGAAGGACCAAGGCCAATTTCAGGATTTACAACTAACAAGTCTAGGTTACTCAGGTATTTTCAAAGGATAGGTACATATGAGGCTCAAACATTAGGAACAAGGGCTAATATCATCATTTTGGTTGGTCACTTTTAGGTTAAGTGGGCTATTAAGAACAATGGCCTAAGATCCTTTCCTAGTCCAGTTAATCTATAATCTAATTTATATTCACTAGAAAAGTTTAGGCTAATTAGGTATTAAGAAAGAGAAAGGTACATGCAAGGCTCAAATATTTGGAACAGGGAATAATTTTTTCAAGTCAGTTTGTCATTTGGGAAAAAGTGGACTAAACCAAAAAACAAAGGCTTAAGATCCCTTCTTAGTTCATACAATCTTCAGTTCAACTCAAAGTAACAGGGTCTTTCTCATTTCAAGGAAAATTTTTGAATCATTAAACAATGTATGAGCACAACAAAATTAGCTCACTCACATGACATTGCGTACCTAGCCAACAAAGACACACAGGTCATGCTCTGAGCATCAACTTTCCTTCACTTAATAAGAATAAACATTGCCAACCCATTCAAACATGCATGATTGCAATTAACTACTA
>JAOTQR010121743.1:0-23777 GCA_025774065.1 Solanum ossicruentum | reverse complement strand
GGCAAGAGTATGCGTTAGTACGTTTGAATGTACTAAGTATGTGGGATGCAATGCAATAAGAGACAAGCTTCCTAATCAACATGCACAACAATAGGCAATGGGCATGATATAGCAATATGTCATATATGATCAACGCATAAGTAAAAAATGCTTTGGTAATCCATGCTCATATAGAATATCATATGTGTAAAATAGACCAAGCTAGCTTTCCAACCTTGTTTGGATGATGGTGGTCACACTCCGATCATCCTAGGTGGTGAAGTATAAATCCCTCACATGGTTGATGATGGTCACACCCCAATCATCCTATGTAGCGAAGTACAAACCCCTCATATGGTTGATGAGTATAAACCCCCAACTTGGTTGATGATGGTCACACCCCATCATCTTAGGTGGTGAAGTATAAACCCCTCACATGGTTACCCAGGCTTTTATCCCCCTCCCTCGAGATTGGCATGGGCTAATGCAGCACTTTATATAAAATTCATCATAGGATCTAGTGTAATATTTTATATAGGATAGAGTCAACCTTGCCTAGAACTTTTGTGAGGTAAGCTCTATGGACAATTGCATGATCTGTGGACCATGTTATGAGATGTATGGCTGTTTGACGTGACCCCTAGACACTTTTGAAGCTCATTTCATTAATGACTTTTATGTAATTTTAGTTTCTAAGGGTTATTTATGATTGTCTAATTTATCCTAAACCCTTGAAAAGAGCTATACTGTAATGCCTCATATCTTACATTTACTAGTCCTATGCACATGGAACATGATATGGCTTGGTCAAATTAACGCCCATTTTTTAAAGTGTTCAAATTTCAGATTAGAGGGCTATATGTACATCTAATGCTTAAGACGAGTGAGTGTATATAAGTTTTACGTCAAAATAAAGAGATCGCGATCTTAAACGAAGTAAAAGAAATAAGGTGCTTATAGGACTTAGCAAGCTGGAAAGTTATCACCTCTATACTTAGCTTAAATAGGCTAGGTCGATGGAGACGAGGCCCGACACCGAATCTGTTCAAGTCCGATAATGAATAAAATATGTGTTAAGGGTGTAATTTTAGCTCTTATTTTAGCATCATAAATGGACAATATTTACAACCAAAGATGAATAATAAAAGGGCCCAAGTACAATCATAATTCACTCGATGATTTGGAGCCAAACAAAGGGAAGGAAAAAGGGAAAAGTGGGCAGCCAAGGCCCATCAAATTGAGACCCATTTAGGTCAAAGTAAAACGGCCAAGTTGCTGCATCACACCTTGATAATATAAGGATTAAAACACACAAGAAATTCGGCTAAAGGGTTCTTTTAAAAAGGGCTTATAAGTAGCACCTTTAAGTCATTTTAAACTTGAAAAAATTTTAGTTTTCACAAAGTTTTCTCTCTACTCTTTCTTAACTTTACAAAGCAGCCACAAGAAACTTTTAGGGTTCTTGGAGAAGCGCAAAGCCTTGTAGGTAAAGGTAAGTAAATATACTTGTGTGTTTAGTTTTTTTTTTTTTTTTATGAAAAACAAGAGACCAGTCTGGTTATACTTGTGCTGAAATTTTGGAACAACATGTGTTGCAAAGATTGTTGTGCACTTTACTTGTTTATTTGAAAACTTTTCTCTTCTTAATTGGCTGGATTATGAAGGGAGGTTGGTGTTCTCAATGAGTTTTTATTCTGTAACAATGTATAAAGGTTTCTGCACTATTTTTGTTCACCTTGAAAATAAGTTCTTGTATGATACCTTAATTGTACATTTAACAGGAACTTGTGGACTGATGGTTGAAGATTGTTGTTTCATGTCCTCCATCTACTTTAGGATGGTTTTTGTAATGTTTTGGGAATATTTTTATGTGAAAATATGATGGTAACAGATTGGTTAAAGTTGGAACATGTCGAGGATTGTTGTCATCGGAATGTAGCGAAAGGATGTAATGTTATGCCGCCTACTTGTGTGTTGTGCAAAATTTTATATATTGTGCTTTGTAAGATATTGTAAAACTGTTATGGGACTAAAATAAGCTTGACATGACATGTACATAATAATGTGTAGTAGAAAGTATGATTAGAGGTTGAAAGGTTGAAATAATACTCTTGGGTCGATAGTTACATGCTTGCTGCCTATGTGTTATTTTTTTTTATGAGATTCGACTGCCAAGACGTATTTATTAGCTATTAATACTTATTTTATCACCTACTGTATTGTAGATAATAAGTATTTGGGGGAAAAGGATGTCACTTCAAGGTAATAATGAGGTCGTACAATGAGGTATTTAAGGCTACTCGATTTCGTACTACTTGGCATGAAATCTAGATCATTCCTTGGCACATAAAAGCACTTACCAATTCTGAAATAACTAATAAATGTGTCTCCACTCTTTCATATGTTCATATGCTCACACACATAATCATTTTCAGATCTGCATACATGTTTGGATACCAATATACATGGGTTCTTGTTGTTAATAAAGATCATAAGTTATTTCATCTCCTAAGTATTTCATTATTTGTGTAACCTACTCCTTCATTATGGTATTGTCTTGTATAGTTATTTACATGTAACATGCTATATATATCATCATACATCTCCAATATTATGACCACCAAAAGAATCATCTCAAAATAATCGAAAAATAAAGTAAGTTGCTTATTGATGGGTGGTATCCTAAGAGTGGAAGAATCACCTAGCATGGGTCGATCCCATATTACAGGGGGTATCCTCGGGATGAAAGGAAAGCTTAGCATGGGTTGATCCCGATATTAATTTACCACTGATTAGCTAGCCATTGTATTATATATTGTGCACAAATTATACAGTAAAGAAAGGTAAAGTAATAAAAAGGACATAAAGTACATGATTCCACAGTATGACTAAAGTTGGTCTCTTATCTCTACACTAGTGCATGATTTCATTTGAGGTATTACATCTACACTATTTCTTTCCTTACATATTCAGTACATTATCTCGTATTGACATCCTTTACGGGGGAGCTGCTCCCCAATAGGAATACAAGATATTCAGCTGCTGTTACTGAGCTTCAGGTTGCTTCGGGGGACTTTGTGTGTCTAGAAATTATATTTTTATCTTGTATAGTTAGTCATGATGAGGGACCTGTCCCGACCCGTATCAGATGTTTTTCTGTATCTTAAGGCTTTTTAGACAATGTAAAGTAAAGTGTAGTCATGTCTCGCACTTTAGACATTATGGCTCCAATGACCTAGTCCTATGCATTTCCTTTTGTCTTATTATTTGTCTACTTTATTGCATGCATGCTGAATATGGAAACCCCTTACAACGTTCATAGCATGTGCATGGTTATGTGTTTGTTCTCCCGAGCCTTGTCAACAATGGGTACCAGTTCGCCTTAATGGGACTTTGGGCATGACATACACTCCCCTATTCTTATTCAAATTCATTACATACACTTAGAATATTCAAAAAGAACTCTTCTCAAGTGAGCCATTTGAGTCTTAGCTTGAAGCTTAAGGAAGGTTCTTATTCTTCAATCAATTTCTTTTTGATTCTTTTTAATTATCTAAGG
This sequence comes from Solanum ossicruentum, assembly GCA_025774065.1. Lineage (NCBI taxonomy): Eukaryota > Viridiplantae > Streptophyta > Magnoliopsida > Solanales > Solanaceae > Solanum > Solanum ossicruentum. Next base: position 20,239 of record JAOTQR010121743.1, on the reverse strand, counting down.
TTTGTGGGATTGACTCATTGTTCCTCTCAATCATGAAGACCCAAACTCTTTTACTCCTTGATAAACTCTTTTACTCCTTGATAAACTATTTTACTTTTTTATTGATGCAATTAAGCTTACTTTGAATATGAGTCTTTTGAATTGTTCTTTATTTAATTTAATTGAGATATGAGCTATGTTTATTTGAGGTTTTAAAAGTGATTTAATCCCTAATATGTTGAATCACATTGATATTATGAGGATTTATATATGCATTGTCCCTTTTAAAAGGTTGATTTAAGCATGGGTAATCTAAAGCATGATTTAAATGTGAATTTACTTATGGATTTATTTAGATTTCATATTCTATTGTTAATTTAAGGATGAATCTCTATTTCCCATGATATCCTCCCATCATTCATGGCATATACATACATGAACATTGGTTTTCATAAAGATCATAAAGTGTGTTAAGACCCAAGTATGTTTGTGAATATGATTTTGATGAAGTATGGTTATGGTAAGAATGTGATTATATAATGTCTATGATATAGTTCTTTGAGCAAACTTTAAGTTTTACACCAATATGATATATGTGAATGAGCTATTCCTATATATAAAAGTATGAATTGAAGTATGATTTGGCTCTTTAGCCTAAATATGTACGATTATGAAGAATGTTTTGGCTTTTAAGCCTAAGTATGCATTGAAATGATTTGAAAAGACTTATGCCTCCTTTGAAAGCATGTATATGTATATGTATATGTATTTTTGTGGATTGATGACCTAGAACTAAGTAAACTTGTGGGAGGGGGCCTATCTCCAAGGTTCCAATACCCAAGCCCCATAACTATGCGCCAACATAGGTATATGTTTATACCCCTTTAAGGGAAGGTTATGATATGGTATAGAACCTTCCAAAATGATTGTATTGTAAGGTATGGTGTGGACTACCTTTAGCATGTAGTCTACTCTTACTTGATGGGAGGCTTTCATTAAAAAAAAAAGTCATGTAATAGCTCGTATGTGTTTGAGATGTCGATTATGGTCACATTCCCTCCATGTTGAAGTATAATGGCATTTCATGCATCATGAATTTCATGGCATATTGATATATTACACTTCCTTACCTATATACTTCTCTCTATATATGTGCCGTGGCCATTTAACATTGAATGCAGGTTTAATAAGTTCATATGCATTGCATACCCTGCATACTTAGTACATTTAAACATACTGACACATACTCTTTGCCTACATGATCTCACTATGTAGGGACCGGAGACTATCTTCATTAACCTTTTGACGGTTAGCTCGGATTGTGAAAGTTGTTATGGTGAGTCTATCATCCAAGGACAATCCACCATCTATCTACTTATTATGTTGCTTCTGCTTATGTTTTATTTACTTTGAGGGTAAGCCTGATACATATCTTGGCCCTTGATGACCTAGAGGCATTGTTGGACAACATGTAGAATCATGTACAGATGTTATGAAATGCTATTTATTTATGGAGGTTGTGATTATTCTGGTTATTATTATATATTGATGAGATGATGATATGTGTGTGATAAGATATGGGAATGTTAAAATTCCTAAGTTCCATTTTAACTCCATAGGCGTGAGTCATATTTACCCGCCCCATAGCTCTTATGTGCTATGTGCTATGTGAATCCATGAAAATCTCAATCCCTATAAAATCCCCATAGCATGAGTCATACTTTCCCTTTCTTAGAACTATGTGATTACTACTTCATTATGTGCTTCTGTACCGCTGATGTGAATGTGGATACTATGAGCCTTGTTTGGGGACTCTTGTGTTCTCATTCGCCATATCACTCCTACAATTTAGGTTCAACTTGTGAAAATCTTGGTGTCACAGCACTAGGATTATGAATGATCTTTAGAGTCCCACATTCCGCGTTGAGTAGAGTCCTATACATGGATGTGAAGTGCACCATACCTATGAGTGGGAGTCTATGATGGCATTCTAAGAATTATCTAACTTAAGCATGTCTTATGTAGTGCTTTGAAGCCTCTCTAAATACTTCCTAACTTGATGATGTCCTTGATGCCTTATAGAAGACGCCTCCATGAAGAGCCCCTCTACAAAGATAGGCCTCGGTGAATGAGGACCAAGTTCCTCAACAGCCTATGGAGAGCCAGTTACTCAAGATGAATTCCAAAATGCCTTTTCCATGCTTGCTCAAGTGGTGACCAACTAGGCCAGGCTGGCTAATTCTCTTCATGCTCCAACTCCGACTACAAGGGTGAGAGATTTTATCCCGATAAATCCTCCAGTATTTTATGGGTCAAAAACTGATAAGAATGCACAAGACTTTATTGATAAGCTCTAAAAAGTGTTGAATATCATGTGGGTAACTTCAGAAGAGATAGCTGAGCTAGATGCTTATCAGTTGCAGGATGTGGCTCAAATATGGTACACTTAATGGTTGTTGGAGAGGATTGGTGATGATGGAGTTAGTTGGGAAGAGTTCAAGTTTACCTTTCTGGACCATTTCTTTCCTCTTGAGCTTAGGGAGGCTAAACGGACAGAATTTATCAACCTCAAATAAGGTGGTATGAGTATGAGGAAATATGCCCTCAAATTCGCAAAACTCTCGAAGTATGCTCCTATGCTAGTTGCTGACCCCATGCAAAAATGCACAAGTTTATTACAGGGATCACTGATTTGGTTGTGAAAGAATGTCATACAACTTTACTTATTTAGATTAGGATATCTCCAAATTCATGACTTATGATGAATAAATTGAAGGGGAGAAACATAAGGAGAAGGGGGTGAATGATTCTAAGAGAGCCCGTTGTGCTGGTGGGTTCTCCAATTCTAAGAGTGGTGGATGTTATGGTCGCTTCCAATAGGGCCAAGGTTCTAATTCAAGGTTAACCAATGCTAGGGTGCCTCCTCCCAAGGCACAGCTTAGGGGTGGGCCATTACCTCCTTGGTGTGACAAGTGTGGAAAGAATCACTCAGGTGCATGTTTGTAAGATTTAGGAGATTGCTACGGTTGTGGTGATACGAGCCACAAGATTGCTAACTATCCTAAAGCTGCCAAGAAGGGTCAAGGTCAATTGGCTTAGGGTGATCAAGTCCAACTGAGGTTTTCTCAAGGTGTTGCTCCTATAAAAAATATGTTCTATGCTTTGCATGCTTGAGCAGAAGTAGAGGAGACTCCGGATGTTGACATTGGCATGTTAAAAGTCTTTGATTTTGATGCTTATGCTTTGCTTGACCTAACTTCAAATTTATCTTTTGTGACTCTTCTTTTGGCTGTTAAGTTTGGTTTGAGCTCTGAAATTCTAAAGGAGCCCTTTTAAGTTTGTACCCCTATAGGTGAGTCTATTGTTTCAAAGAGTCTATCGGGGTTGTCCTGTCTCTGTTTTGCATAAAGTTCTTCCGTGTAATCTTATGGAACTTGAGATGTTTGATTTTGATATTATTCTTAGGATGAATTGGTTCCATACTTCATATGCTTTTGTAGATTGTAAAACTTGAAAAGTCAAATTCCAATTTTTAGATGAGTCTGTTCTTGAATGAAAAGGTAGTGATTTGGCTATTAAGGTTCATTTTATCTCTTATCTCAAAGATGAAAGGATGATTTCTAAGGGGTCCTTTTATCATATTGTAAGGGTTAGAGATATGGAATTTGAGCCGCCTACTCTTGAATCGGTTCCGGTGGTTAATGATTTTTTTGGATGTTTTTCTCGAAGACTTACCCCGCATTCCTTCATAAAGGAAGAGGATTTTGGTATAGATCTCCTTCTGGATACTCAACCTATTTCCATTCCTCCATATCTTATGGCACTATCTAAATTGAAGAAATTGAAGGATCAATTGAAAGACTTGTTGGAGAAGGGCTTTGTTAGACCAATTATATCATTATGAGATGCTCTAGATTTATTTGTAAGAAAGAAAGATGGGTCTCTTTAGATGTGCATTAATTATAAGAAACTGAATAAGATAACAATCAAGAATAAATAGGTGTTGCCCAGGATTAACGACTTGTTAGATCAACTTCATGGACCGACCCATTTCTCAAAGATTGACCTCCATTCTAGTTACCATCAATTGAGGGTTAGAGACTGTGATATTCTCAAAATGGCCTTTCAAATTTGATATGGGCATTTTAAATTTGTGGTGATGTCGTTTGTCTTGAATAATGTTTCGGCTGTGTTTATGGATCTTATGAATCTGGTTTTCAACCCATTTGTTGATAGTTTTGTGGCTATCTTCATCAAAGATATCCTAAATTATTCCCGAAGTGAGCGGGACCATATGGATTATTTGAGGTTAGTTCTCCAGCCTTTTAGGGGAAAACCTGTATGCCAAGTTCAGCAAATGCAAGTTTTGGTTAGGTGAAGTATTATTTCTCAGTCATGTGGTATCTAGTGATGGTATTAAGGTTGACCCTAAAAAGAAGAGACTGTGAAGAATTGTTCTAGACCACTGACTCCTTCGAATATTCAATGTTTTCTTGGGTTAGCTAGTTATTATAAGAGATTTGTTGAAGGCTTCTCATCCATTGCATCTATATTGGCCAAGTTAACTGAAAAGAATACCAAGTTTTTATGGTTGGATGAGTGTAAGAAGAGTTTTCAGACTTTGAAAGGTCGACATACATCGGCTCCTATTTTGACTTTACCGGATTGATTATATGGGTTTGTGGTGTATTATGATGCTTCTTCAATTGGGTTGGGTTGTGTGCTCATGAAATATGGTAAGGTGATAGCTTGTGCATCAAGGAATTGAAGGTGCATGAACAAAATTATCTGACTTATAATCTTGATGTGGTAGCGATGGTGTTTGCTTTGAAAATTTGGATGCACTATCTATAAGTAGTTCATGTCAAAGTGTTCACTAATCACAAGAGCTTGCAATATGTGTTCACCCAAAGGTATCTTAACTTTAATCAACGGAGGTGGTTGGAACTCCTTAAGGATTATGACATGAGTGTTCAATACCATCCCGACAAGGTGAATATTGTAGCCAATGCTCTTAGTAGGCTATGTATGGGGAGTGTGGCCTATGTTGATGAAGGGAAGAAAGAGTTGGTAAAAGATGTTCATCGTTTGGCTAGCTTGGGTGTTAGAGTGACTGACTCTAATGATGATGGTATTCATGTTCAGCATGGGGCTGAGTCATCTGTGGTTGTTGATGTCAAGGCAAAATAAGATTTGGACCCATCTTTGGTTGAGTTAAAGAAGTTAGTTCCGGAAGAAAGATTGAGGTTTTCTCCCAAATGAGAGATGGTGTGCTTCGGTCTCAAGATCAGTTGTGTGTTCCAAATGTTGATGCCTTTAGAGAGGTGATCATGAGTGAAGCCCACCACTCCCATTATTCTATATATCCGAGATCTACCACAATATATCAGGATTTGAAGGAAGTGTATTGATCATGCCCAAGTTACACCTCTCTTTTGGAGGATAAAGTAGTCGTTGTCAAATATAAAACCTAACCAAAATTAGGGTCGAATCCCATAGAGAATACAGAGACTCACAATGAAGTCACTAATATGCAATTCAAATAATTAAAAACTCAATTCTATAGGGGAAGGGGGTTTGCAAAAATTGATAAGTAATTAAACTAGACTAACTATAACAAGAGACAATCAAAAATGGGAAGCAACTTGGGTATTGTGTTCCCCATGATTTGCCAACTCAATATCCTCGGATAACCCAATTCTCGACTAGAGTATAGCATGCAGGACGGTAACTTAAGTTCACCAAGACCTTTGGTCAAACGTGAGAACCGAATTTCACTATGTGACTTGGTCCGCCTCCATATTGTGCAATACTAACCATTACCCAGTCCTAGTCAACCTCCCGTTGGTCTAGTTCGATTGATTAGACAAGAACACATCATCAAATCCTGTCAATTAATCTCTTTTCCTATTCATTACCATCTAGATCGGGAAGGTAACAAAAGGCAAGTTCTAATGTTGACGAAGAGAATTGATTAATATATTCGAATACCAATTCCAAGAATTGTAAATTATCCGGGTTTATTTGGTTAGATCTTCATGGTTCCCACATCCCCAAGTTGTGGATTTAGCTACTCATGCAATGGGTAGATGAAGAAATTATGAATTGAGAAAACATAATTAATCACTTACCAAATAGAGTTGAAGAACAGGCAAATCCAAAATACATTGAAAATCACAAGATTTCAAAATATAATGAATCCACAAGTGTATTCTCCACTCCAATTTTTAGTCTCCAAGTACAAAACCCTAAAAGTACTTTCTAATGACATCTTCTCTTGAATACTGACATTAAAATTACTGTTTATAGCATTTGCAAATAAGTCCTTAAAAATAAAAAACCTGGTCAGCGACGTTCTACGATAAGCATTTCTGACTCGTGAATTGATTTACGAGTCGTGATCGGGGTCTCATATTCGGCTCTTGAAATCTTGGACTTCATTGCTGAAAATCTAATTTATGAGTTGTAGACTAATTCACGACTTGTATTGCACTCTCATAGACTTCATCTGTATCAACTGGTCCTTTACTGGAATTCTTCACGAAACCACTCTATACGATTCGTAGAGTGATCTACGTCTCTTATAGAAGTTTCGTATAGCTAAACTTTCGGTCTCACCTTTCATTGAAAATCTTCACGAAACCCACTGTACAACTTGTAGAGGGCTACGTAAACCATCAAAAACTAGAAGAGTCTGGAATTTTTCCCCAAAAATTATGCCAACATGTTTTCCTGCAAAGTAAACACCAAAAACACATAAGAACCATAAAAGTTGCATTGAGAACACATAAAATCCTAAGTTTTAAGCATCAAATGAGCTGTTTTTGACAGCACATCAACACCCTCATCTTAAAATTATTGTTTGTCCTCAAGCAATGACTAAATCTACATAGAAAATATAGCAGCACACAGACCTTAACCTAGTGGCATACATCACATAAAATTCAAATTCAGGTACCTACATCATCGTTGAAAAACAAGACCAGATAACTATTTAGCAATCCAAAACATACTGGTGCATTTGAAAATACAACTATGACAAGTAAGGGAATATCAATAGTCTACAATCACTGAATAAGTCAAATGCTAATAATGTAATGCAAGTTCTCCCATAAAAAGAAGTCCCATTTTTGACATTCAATGATGATTTCAAATTTAGTTTTGGGACTAGGGAAACACATTTACTTTCACAAAGGATGTTCATACATAATGACTAATACCATAGGCTTGCCCCGATACTTATGACTCAGATTTTCAACCAATTGGACTAAGATCACTTTAGGTCTTTCTAGGTTTATAATGTAGGCTTAGGGGGCTTTGGTATGACATTTTGGAAAAATAGTGGCTAAAAGCCATCCTTGAACCATGTTTTTCATCACATACACCTTACCAACTCTAGTATTTTCACTTTATTCTCCCCTTTCCCATTCAAGCTTTTTCGAGTATTTTCTTCTCATTTTTCAGCTTTGCCTCATTTTTATACTTCATTTTGCTTTTTACTCTCAATGCAAGGCATTTTTTTTCTCTTTTTCTTACACTGGGTACATGATTTTCTTCTTTTTCTGCTCATTCGAACTCACCACCTTATTTTTATGATTTTATCCCTACCCGGCCACCCTCAACTTAGGCTTTTAGCTTGTATTGAAGTACACAATATCTATTCCCCAAGCCAGGGCCATTTTTGGTAGCCACCCTCAACTTAGGCCTTTTGCCTCGACAAACCAGGGCTAATTTCAAGTTTTTTCACTAGACAAGGTTAGGCTAATTTGGTGTTTTAGAAAGAAATGGTACATGCAAGGCTCAAATATTTGCAACAAAGGATAAAACTTCATTTGGTTGGTCATTTAGACTAAAATAGGCTAATTAAAGAACAAAGACCTAAGGTCCCTTCCTAATCCATTTAGTCTACAATCTAACATACAATAATAGGGGAAGTTCTGAATTTGCACAAAATGCATGAATCTAGCAAAAATAAGCTCACACTCATATGACATTGCACACATTATCAACAAAAGATTCACAAATCATGCTTCATGTCTCAATTACCTTGACTTATTAGACCAAATATTGCCAAACACCCAAACATGCATGGTTGCCATTTAACTACTAATAAAAAATTTAGTAGGTACAAATTTTCAAAACATAAAATAAAAACATGCTATATGCCATAAGTATTAGTACTATATGCTATAAATATTATTTAAATATCCTAAACGTACTAATTCAACAGAAACTAAATATCTACGAGGAAAAATAACACAGGTGAGAAAACCTCCGAATCAAAATATGGGGTTGTTATGGACCATAAGCTATGCAGACTTCACTAAGGCCCATAACTACTCACACCTTTATCGAAAAAATTATGTATTGTCCCCAATGCACCAAATCAAGCAAAAATAGAATAAGTAAGGGTCAAAAGTATACCTCGATGCCTAAGCGCCATGTTCCACCTTGGGTTGCCTCCCAAGTAGAGCTTGAGTTATTGTCGCAGCACAATATAACTGTTATGAGTACCCAGACTTCCTTCAGATCTCATTCTTCAACCATCTTGATCTCTTCCACATTTACAAAGGTATGACTTGACTCTTTGGCCATTTACTTTGAAAGTACCTCCATTTTGTATCTCCAATTCAATGGCCACATGACCAAAGACGCGTGCTACTCGAAGGGTCCCAACTATATGGATTTGAGCTTCCCAAGGAACAACTTTAGTCGGGAATTGACGAGTAGCACCAAGTCCCCTGGTGTGAATTGATGATTTTCCATGTTGCGATCATGTTGTATTTTCATTCTTTGCTTATAAAAGGCTGAGCTCTCATATGCTTTCAATCGAAATTCATCAACCTCATTGAGTTGACTCAATCTAGAGGTGGTTGTATCATTCCAATCTAGATTCAAATTCTTCAATATTCACATTGCTTTATGCTCAAGTTCCACTAGCAAATGACATGCTTTCCCAAAGACAAGTTGATATGGGGACATGCCTATAGGGATTAATTCATTATTAGGATTAGGTACCCCTATGATACCCCATTTCTTTGGAACACATTGCATCGAGCTCACCCCTTCACTATCGGTGATTTGGTAGATTACTTCTTCATCGAACCATTTAATGATCTCTTTGCAAACAACCTCTTGCATATGAGGGTTTAGGCGCCTTTGATGCTCAGTGCTTGGCTTGTAGTCCTTAATAACTAGATTTTATGCATACATAACTCAGGAGGGATACCAATAATGTCTGCAATACTCCATTCGATAGCCTTCTTAAATTGTTTAAGCACTATTACAAGATCATCCTCTTGCTCATCGGCCAAATCTACAGCTATTATGACCAACAAAGTGTTGTTGACTCCCAAAAATGCATATTTCAAATATGTTGGAAGTGCTTTCAATTCTATCATCGGTGGGTCTTCTATGGACGTCTCTGTGGGTGGTGACTCTTGATTCTATAAATATATCTCTAGTTTAATTTGGTGTCTAGGACCAAAAGACACCCTGAGAGCATTTACTATTTCCTTATAATCTGGGATACCATCACTGTCGAAGTTCACCTGGGTCTTCACTCTTTTGAACCAAGGACTTAGTAGTGATAGCACTATAATGTTGAAGCTCTTTAGAAAGCTCTTGACTCATTGTGTGCTTTTTGGTAACCAAATCCTTCATATACTTTACATAACCCAGCATTTTCTCCAAAGCTTCAATCAGAGGGATGTTTGTAGATAGTTGCTTAAGCATAGAGAGAAAGTGTTTGAACTTGGCTTTCTCCTCCCTCTTTTTTAGTCTTTTGAGGGAAAGGAGGAGGAGGCCTTGGGATTAACTTATATTTCTGTGTCTCTTTAGCTACCTCACTCACCCCATACTTGACACATTCATATCCTTCAACCACATCCTTATCTGCAACTATTTTCTCACTAACATCTTCTACCTCAACTGGCAGAGGAGGATCAATGGTACTCTTGCCTCTTCTAGTAGTAACCGCCATACATTGCCCTTCATTCTTTGGATGTTGAACTATGTTGCTAGGAAATGTACCCTTTTGATGCTGATTTAACTGAGTTAACACTTGACCAAATTGTTGCACAAGCTACTAAATAGCTAGAGAATGAGACTCTACTTATTAATTAATGCTTGAAATCATTTCATGCCCCTTAGAATTTTATCTTGTGTCCGGCCTTCTTCAACAAATGATCAAACATCTCCTCAAATCTAGAATTGCTTGTACCAACACCTCATTATGTGGTGGGATATAAGGACTATTTGTGAAGCCATATCTTCCACCTTAATATGCTTTTGGAGACCTATTTCTCTAATAGTAACTAACTTGGTTGTCTCTATAAGCTCCATCTCTATCATAGTTCCGACCTTGGTTTCGTCGACCTTGGCACCAATTATCCTAATTCAACCCTTGGGCATTGGTCCAGAAGCCCCCTGTCTGATCATTCACAAAGCAAGCAACCTACTCAAAATAAAACTCCTCATACATGGATGCACGTGGAGGTTAGTGAACTAACCTATTTACTCTTTCTTGAATATGCTTGTTCACAACATCCATGCTCATGCACAATTGAGCAAGTTGTTCTATAATCTTCTCATTGATCTTAGCTTGCTTTGAACCATCATTAACAACACATAAACTCCTCATAGAAGCTCTATCCTATTGTCCCCATGCATGATTTGTCTTGACCACTTGTTCCATACATTCGGCAATCCTTGCAAATTAAAAACATGCCCCCCATAATGTTTATCGAACAGGTTTAACTATTCTCATCAAAGGCACAGTAAAAGATCTCCACCAGGGCATCATTAACTATCTTATGGTTAGGGATGCTCCTCAAACACTTAGCAAATTACTCCCATGTAGTGCTAGTTGAATCACTAGGAAATTGCTCAAAGTTGTTGATCTGATCCTTTAACTTGAGCTTCTTCTATCTAGGGAAGTACCTCTCCAAAAAGGCCTTCTACAAATCTTCCCAACTAGTGATTGAACTTTGTGGGAGCTCAGATATCCATAACACAGCATTTCCCATAAGATATAATGGGAAGACACGAAGTCCTACAGCATCCATAGATAGATTTTGTGTCCACATCACACTCTTACAAACAAATGCCACATTGTACAAGTGGCTTTGTGGATCCTCTACTTGTAGGCCCGTAAATAAACTATGGTTCTACAGTATCTAAAGTAACGCACTAGAAACTGTGAGCTTTATGTCAGCCGGTAGTGGTGGCAACACAATAGCTCCAGTCACATCCATAGCTATCGGGTTCAACCAACATTAATTCAACTAATAAGCATTATCATTGGAATATTCTCCAAAGGAGGTGGGTTGTCATTCCAATCATCATCATTAACATTCTGACTCAACGATGCATCACTCATGATGTTAGCATTTTTTTAGGCTCATTCTTCTTGTATTTCTTTGGATCTCTGGATCAAGTGGAGTTGAGGGATTCCCTTGACTCCTAGTATTGGATATACACTCCTAGTATACCTTGCAAAGAAACAAAACTGAAACAAAGAAAAAAGTAAAATACAAGAGAACTAAGAATAAACACTAGAATTACAATTTCTAGTGAATTCAATCAAAGTCTAGCCGTATTCCCTGGAAACGACTCCATAATTTTTGATCACATCCAAGTTACACCTCTCTTTTGAAGGATAAAGCGATCCTTGTCAAATATAAAACCTAACCAAGCTTAGGGTCAAATCCCACAAAGAATATGGAGACTCACAATGAATTCACCAATACGCAATTCAAATAATTAACAACTCAATTCCATGAAGAGAAGGGGGTTTGCAATAATTGATATGTAATTAAAGTAAACTAACTATAACAAGAGACAATCAATAACGGAGAGCAACTTAGGTATTGTGTTTCCCATGATTCACTAACTCAATATCCTCGAATATCTGAATTCTCAACTAGAGTAGAGCATGCAGGATGGTAATTTAAGTTCACCAAGCCCTTTAGTCAAAGGTGAGAGGTGAATTTCACCATGTAACTTGGTCCATCTCCATAGTGTGCAATACCTGCCATTACCCATAGTCCCAGTTAACCTTCCCTTGGGCTAGTTTGGTTGATTAGATCAAAACACATAATCGAATCCTGTTAATCAATTTCTTTTTCTATTCATTACCACCTGGATCGGGAAGATAACACTAGGCAAGTTCTAATGTTGGCCACCACTAGAAAACATGTAAGACAAAGAGAATTGATTAATACATACAAATACCCATTTTAAGAATTGTAAATTATTTGGGTTTATTTGGTTAGATCTTCATGGTTCTCACAACTCCAAGTTGTGGATTTAGCTACTCATGCATTAGTAGATAAAGAAATTATGAATTGAGAAAACATAATTAATCACTTACCCAATTGAGTTGAAGAATAAGCAAATCCAAAATATATTGAAAATCACAAGATTTGAAAATACAATGAATCCACAAGTGTATTCTCCACTCCAATTTTTAGTCTCCAAAAACAAAAACTAAAAGTACTTTCTAATGACATCTTCTCTTGAATAATGACCTGAAAATTACTATTTATAATATTTACAAATAAATCCTTAAAAAATAAAAAAAAATTGGTCGGTGACTTTCTACGATTCATAAACTGATTTATGAGTCATAATCGGGGTCTCGTATTTAGCTCTTGAGATTTTGGATTTCACTATTACTAATCCACTTAACGAGTCCTAGACTAATTCACGATTCATATTGCACTCTCGTAGACTTCATCTACATTAACTGTCCCTTCACTGGAATTCTTCACGAAATCACTTATGATTTGCAGAGTGATCTACGACTCGTATAGAAGTCTCGTATAACTAAGCTTCAAATCTCATCTTTCACTAAAAATCTTCATGAAACCCACTCTATGATGCGTAGTCCTCTATGACATGTAGAGGGTCCCGTAAACTATCAAAAACTAGAAGAATCTGCAATTCTACCCCAAAAATCATGCCGACCTATTTTGTTGCAAACTAAATACCAAAAACATATAAAAACCATAAATATCGTATTGAGAACATACAAAATACTAAGTTTTAAGTATCAAATATGTTGCATTTGATAGTACGTCATGTATTGGTGGCATGGTATGAAGAAAGACATAGCCAAGTTTGTATTTGAATGTCCTAATTGTTAATAAGTAAAGGTAGAACATCAAATGCCAGGTGGTTTGGCTTAGGATATTGCGATTCCTAGTTGGAAATGGGAAGATGTTATATGGATTTTATGGTTTACTTTTGCCATACCCTAAAACAATTTGATTCAATTTGGGTTACCATTGATAAGATAACTAAATCGACTTATTTCTTACCTGTTAAAACTATCCTTAATGTTGATGACTATACAAGGTTGTACATCCAGGAGTTGGAAAGGTTTTCATGGTGTGCCCATGTCTATCATATTGGATCATGACGCTAAATTTACTTCTCACTTTTGGAAATTAGTTAAAAAGGGCTTGACACTAAGTACCGTTTTTCAACCTCAAATCAATGGATAAGCCAAAAGGACCATTCAAAATTTGGAAGATATTGAGGGCTTGTGTGTTAGAATTCAAGAATAATTAGGATGATCATCTTCCACTTATCGAATTCACCTACAACAATAGCTTTCATGCTAGGATTGGTATGACACCATTTGAAGCTTTGTATGCAAAAACGTGTAGATCCTCCAGTAGGATGGTTTGAGATGGGTGAGATGGCTTTGATTGGACTGAATTTGGTGGTGGAATCCATGGAAAAGATGAAGTTGATTAGGGAGAGGTTGAAAGCAGCTCAAAGTCGCCAAAAGTCATATTCGAATGTTAGAAAAAAGGGGTCTTGAGTTTCTTATTGGTGATTGGGTGTACGTTAATATTTCTCCCATGAAAGATGTAATGTTTTTTGGCAAGAAGGGAAAATTGAGTCCCCGGTATATAGGTCCATGTGATATTGCTGAGAAGATTAAGAATATGACATATAGGTTGGATTTGCCTCCAGATTTGAGTTCCACTCACCCCGGTTTTTCCATATGTCTATATTGAGGAAATTGGTTGGTGATCCTAGTTCAGTTGTCCCCTTGGAGTGTGTTGAAGTTGAGGAGAACTTTTTCATATGAGGAAGTTCCAGTTGAGATTTTGGATAGGCAAGTAAAGATGCTTCGCAACAAGGATGTGCCTTCAATTAAAGTGCCATGGAGAAATCAACATGTGGTGAGTGCTACATGGGAAGTAGAGTCGGAAATGATGAAGCGATACCCCTATCTTTCCAATCTACTCAAGCCTAAGGTATTATGTTCTGCCTATTCTAAATGGTCCTAATTCTTTAATTCTTATGTTTCATGACACGACATGCATACATATGCACAAAAATGATTTAAAAGATGTTTTGATATGAGTTTTAATGATTTTCTGAATTTAAAGAAATGAGTTATGCATTGTGTTCCCATGTTAATATGTTTCATGTTCAAGTCAAGCTTTTCAAGCAAGTCTGTTTCTCATTCGAGGATGAATGTTCGCAAGGGGGAGATGATGTGAGGACCTGAATTTTGTGAGACTTTATTGGTGCATTGTTGAATTTTCTAGAGATGTGTGATCTTGGGGAATGCTTATTTATGACTTTGGGTGGCTTAAGAAAGGATTTGAGGCTTGGTGGCCCTCCAAGGGACCTTCCACAAGCCGTGTTCTTGCCACTAGCCATGGAAGGAGCCTTGGAAAAGTGCCCAACTATCCAACCAAGAGTTTGGCTAAGGCAAGCCACATGAAGATCCTATATGGGTCGTGTGGAACTTCACAAGTTGTGTGAGGTCTTGTGTGACCTCACACGAGCTATGGAGAGGTGCTCTCGTGAAGATCTCATCCTAAAATAATTTTCTAAGTATAGAATCACCATCTTAGAACTTGCGTCAATTTGCACAAATTACCGAACGTTCTGTATGCCCTTGGACGAGTTGTGTGCCCTTCAGGGGAGTCAACCTTGTCTAGCATTTTGGCTAAGGTAAGCTCTACATACCACGTACTGTCCGTGGATCACTTCACAAGCCGTATGGCTCTTTGGCGGGACCACTGGACACTTTTTGAAGCTCGTTTCATTAATAACTTTCTTGTAATTTTTTTATTTATAAGGATTATTTATGACCTTTTAACCTATACAAAACCCCTTAAAATACCTATACTCCTCTATTTTTATTCAAATTCAATCCATATACTTAGAATATTCAATTTTTCTTATCTAAAAGAACTCCTTTCAAGTGAGCCATTGGAGAATTAGCTTGAAGCTTAAGGAAGGGTTTCTTTTTCTTCAATCAATTTCTTCTTAATTCTTCTTTATTATCTAAGGTATGTGGGATTAGTTCATGGTCACTTTCAACCAAGACCACCCCAAACTCTTTGACTCCTTGATTTAAGAAATTAATTTTACTTTGAATATGGTTCTTTTTAATTATTGTTATTTTATTTCAATTGAGATATGAGTTATATTTAATGGATGTTTTAAAAGGAATTTAAGCCCTAATATGTTGAATTACATTGATATAATGAGGATTTGTATATGCGTTGTCCCCTTAAAAATGTTGTTTTAAACATAGGTAATCTAAAATATGATTTAAATATGAATTTACTAATGAATTTATTTAGATTTCATATTTTATTGTTGAATTAAGTATGAATTTATATTGCATATTCTATTCTCTTATCATTCAAAACATATGCATATATGAGCATTGGTTTTCATGAAAATTATGAAAGACCCAAGTATATTTATGAATATAATTTTGATGAAAATATGGTTATGACAAGAATGTGATCACATAATGTCTATGATATGTCTCTTTGAGAAAACTTCGTGTTTACACCTATATGATATATGTGAATGAGCTATTGTTATGCATGAAAGTCTGAATTGTAGTATGATTTGTCTCTTTCGCGCAGATATGTATGATTATGAAGAATGTTTGGCTTTTAAGCCTAAGTAAGTATTGAAACAATTTAAAAAGACTTATGCCTATTTTGAAAGCATGCATATGTATATGTATTCTTATGGGATGATGACCTAGGATCAAGCGGACATTTGGGAAGGGAGCTATCTCCAAGGGTCCAGTACCCAAGTACCATAACGATATGCCAACATAGGTATATGTTTATGCCCCTTTCAGGGACGATTATGATATGATATGAAAATTCTTCTGTAATGATTAGGTCATAAGGAAGGTGGCCATCACACTGCAATGACTGGGTCATAAGGTATGGTGTGGACTACCTTTGGCAAGTAGTGTACTCTCACCTAATGGGAGCTTCCATCGGGAAAGTTATGTAATAGCTTGCATAAGTTTGAGATGTTGGTTGTGGTCACATCCCCTCTATGTTGAAGTATTATGATATTTCATGCATCATGAATTTCATGGCATATTGATATATTACTCTTCCTTGCTTATATACTTCTTTCTATATATGTGCACTTGTCATCTAACATTGAATGCAGGTTGAATGAGTTCACGTGCATTGCATACCCACATAATTAGTATATTCAAATGTACCAATGAATACTCTTTTCCTACATGATCTAACCTTGTAGGGATTAGAGATTATCTTCATGTACCTCTTGACGGTTAGCTTGGATTGTGAAAGTTGTTGTGGTGACTCCTATCATCCAAGGACAAGATACCACCCATATACCTATTATGTTTCTTCCACTTGAGTTTTATTTACTTTAAGGGTGAGTCCAGGATATGTTTTGGCTCCCGTCTTATCCTATGACCTAGAGGCATTATTGGATAACATGTAGACTGTTGTACAGATTTGTCCTATGACGTGCCATTTGTTTACGAAGATACTGATTATAGTCAGCTATTGGATATGGATGAGATGATGATATATGTGTGATAAGATATGGAAATATGGAAAGTCCTAAGTCCTATTCTACCCCCATAACATGAGTCATACTTACCCGGCCCTTAGTGCATGTGCTATGTGGTATGTGAATCCATTCAAATTTTTATTCCTATGACATCCCCATAGTATGAGTCATACTTTCTCATCCCTTAAAACTATTTGATTATTACTTCGTTATGTACTTTCGAATCGATGATGTGAATGTAGATACTATGAGGATTCTTTTGGGGCTCTTGGGTTCCCACTCACCATGTCATTCTTAGATCATAGGTGGGTCGTGATATATGCATCATTATCAAAAACTTTTAAGATACCGGTAACCTCATCTGGAGCTTTTTCGACCTCTTGGCGTCCATTAAAAGCATAGAATCGGTTGGTCCTTTGGGCGTCATGAACTGGACCCTTTTGTCATTGAGATGTTGTTCCCCTGCTCTTGCAATCCTTAGAATGTTGATGGGGTTTCCCACAAGTGAAACAAGAATTTGTCCCAGCTAATCACTCTCTTTTGTGAGGCCTCTCTCACTTAGGGAAATTGGGACTTTAGGGCTTGAGAGCCACTAGTTTGTCCTTCTAGGGAGGAGGAGTATTCGTGGATCCTTTTCCATTTGGCTTTTGGCCACCTTGGCATTTGTGACCACCGCCCCTTCGGTGAGAGTAGTTGCCACCATCCACATAAGCCCTCTTGGACTCCCTTTCCCCTTCAAAAAGCTTCTCCTCTTAAATCTGTTCAATATATGTGATCAAGTAAGAAATGTTGATCTCCTTGACCAAATGGCCATCTTGAATTCCTTGTAGACCAGCTTGAAGACACCCGACTGAACTTGCTCATGCGAGCTCTCGCATCCGTGACCATAAATGGAGCATACTTTGACAATATAGTGAATCTAAGGGTATACTGCCTCACACTCATGCTCCCTTACTTCAAGTTGATGAATTTCTGGACCTTTGCAACCCTCAGCTCGATAGGGAAGAACCAATCCAAAAAGGCACATTTGAATTCCTCCTAATCAATAGGACCTGCTCCTTGGCCCCTCTCGTCGGCCCATTGCTTGAACAAAATTTTAGCTACTCCTTTGAGCTAGTAGGCGACAATCTTGGCGTTGTCTTCAGATGAAATTCCCATAACCACAATAACTTGATAAGCTTCCTCAATAAACTCAATTGGGTCCTCATCCATTTTTGAACCATGAAATTCTAGTGAGTTCATCGGCATGAAGTCACGTACTCTTGCGGCAGAGGTAGGCACTTGAGGAGGAACAACCACTTCCCGATTTGCTTGGTTGGCTAAGGGTTGGGCCAACAAAGTGAATGCGGCTCGAAACTCTGCATGAGACACTCCATCATCCTGCTGAAGTGGAGGGACTTGTTCCACGGGAGTGCCTCACTAGTGAGGATTTCTTCGCGGCTGCGTGATCTAGAAACAAGTGAAAGCCCATCATTAGTTAGTAGAAAATCTTATTCAACACTATGACACAATATGAATAAGAATGAAGGGAAGACTTTCCTAAATCGTCTCACAACCTCTCACTCAAGATAGTGACACGCTTTACACCTTGAATGAGACTCTATACAATAGGGTATGCATGGACATCCAAGGAACATTTTAAAACATCATTCTATTATACCAAGTTTGTAATGATCCGACCTAAGGGCATAGTCATCGCATAGCAAATGAGATATCTGAGGGAACCCTAGACAATCTCTAGCATCTTAAACATTCATAGGCATTAAGTAAAATATTTTGCGGAAAAATAAGAGATAAAAAGGGGGCTAAGGGCCAATCTGACAACAAAAAAATTATTTGAAATAATACAATCATCTTATTGTCCATATGCATACAACCTACATAATAAATATATGGGATAGGAGGTACAAATGCATCGTCTAAAAGTCAAGCAAAGATAAAGGATAGGAGGAAAAGGTGGAGGAGTCCTGAACTAAGGGCTCACCATAATAAACTACAAGCATTGGATGCCAAAAACTAGCCTTGAGCTAGTGAAGGAGAGCCTATCCCTACGTGTTTAAATCATGCGGGTATAATATGCGTTAGTAGGTTTGAATGTACTATGTATGAAAGATACAATGCATGGATGAAAGTGTAATGCCATCATTATTAAACATAACAAGTAGGTATGCATGAAATAAAGGAGTCATGAAATAAGCTTAAGAATGCACAAGGAATATGACTCCAAATCAATATGAGACAATGCGTAAGAAAACACATAAAGTGAAAATACATCATAAGATTATAAAGTTTGTGGGAATGAACCATAACTGACAGTAAGACCATGTGAACTATTATATGGAACCCAATGAACTCCTTCCATTGGGAAAAGGCCAATGATTCCTTCCATTGGGAAAATGGAAATCTACTTACCAAGGTAGATATCAAAAAATAGTAACTTTGGCTTTAGGGTCATTAAGATTTGGCTTTAAGGGGGTAAATCCTCAACTAACAGGATGAGTCTAAATCTCTAGTCCTCTTGGTGCTAAGTTATCCCACAAAATCTTTAAAACATATCTTAGAATCATAATTAGCAATCAATAAGAGTAGCTCGAAACTTAAGAATCTTTCTTAAACATCTTTTAGAGCAATTAACATCATTCTTATATCTTTAATAAATTTAACTTTGAAGCTCTTCATTGATGCCCACATCATCATCGTAAATCATCAAAAACTTTACTTAAAAACTAGATGGACTTGGTTTTATCATTGAAACAATCATAAATCATATAAGTCATAAGAAAATTTCTTTAAAAAGAACATCGAAAACGACAAATCTTGATTGAAAATCATCATGGAATCAATATCATACTTCAAATGTGCATATATTTACTTAGGAAAGCAGTTACTAAACTTCATAAGTATTGGCCACGACCCAATCCAGGGGTCGTGGCTAGTGCCAATTAGGCACCTTATACAACCATTAACTCTAAAGACTAACATAACCACTGGGAAATCTACCGAAATTTCGGCAGAGTTTCCTCTGTTTTACTGACTAACCTCATCTGCAAAGAACACCTAGCAGCAACCCAGACAATGATACAAGTATATATATATTTCTATACATAAACATAAGTGTGGGCCGACGAGGTCTCCGCTGTGGTCCTGCCGCCTAATAATCTTGTCATATATACATAATGCGGTCTCGCCGCCTGATCTAATGCCAAAAACATACAATAATTCATATACTCAAATGACTCTCATATACCCATTACCCACTAGTATCCACAGACTTCTATACAAAGACGCCAAACAGTACGTGTACATATACATGGTCCAATCACAAAGCACATGAACAAGAGACGCTACCAAAAGTTGGCTCCTGAAGCAAAAGGGGCACTGCAGCTGCAAACTGGAGATCCTAGGCCAGAGGGTCTCGCAC
>JAOTQR010121705.1:0-12631 GCA_025774065.1 Solanum ossicruentum | reverse complement strand
GCCTCTTGATCAACATGACCACATTGCCATTGTGATCATCCATCTTTACCTTTGTTGTAAGCATGTGGACAATCCGGAATTTTGTAGCCTATCACACCACACCCAAAGCATACACTTGTGTTCCTCCAATAGGTGCCACTATGATTCCTCCCACATTTTCGGCATCTAAGATGAGTCACCCCATCACCACCCCCTTTAATCTTATTACATTTACGATGACAATCTATTACCTTATGACCCATCTCCCCATAATCATAACAAGCATTAGTAACCCTTAAGCATGGGTCATCATGGCCTCTACCACGTCTTGGGCACCTAACATAAGGCACCACACAACCACCACCTTTGGGACTTTGGAACTTATGCCCAAAATGGGACCTCTTGGCCTCACTACCCCTCCTTTTACCATTTGAACTTTCGGGAGCACTCACTTGTTGATTGAGTTGAGTTGTCAAGTTTTTCACAGCTTTGGCCAATATCCATAGAGCATTGCGAACATCCCCATTTTATATATCACCATCCAGAGTATCTTGAGACATATTCTGAAATACAATGATTAAAATAAGAAATAAGCCTTAGGGGACTTAACTCTATCACACGACATAAATCAAAAGAAGGGAATGTTTCCTAAAATGCCTCATAGCCTTTGATCATAGCCATGGCATGCTTTACAACCATGAATAATACTCTAATTGACATGATTTGTGGACTCCAAGGACCATTAAGCCTAGTGCTCTGATACCAAGTTTTTCATGACCCAAGCCTAGGGCCTAGATGTGACACGACCAATGGGGAACCGAAAGGGACCCCAAACAAGCATCTTAACTTGTCAATACACATCATTGGTCTCGAAAGCCATTAAAAACTTTAGAAATAAGGGAAAAGGGGATAATGGGAAACATTCATAACATAACATCAAAACAAGAGAATCAAGGCTCAATACATAACATGACCAACAACACCTCTAAAACTTAGATGGGAGCGGGGGCCAAGACAAACAACCTAGCTCATCCTCATAGTCAATACACACATAAAAGAAAGATAGTTTTAGTACATAGCATGAGATCATATTGTCCACCGAATGGAGGACTCACAAATTAGTTTGAGAGAAATCGTACTAGCCACGTGGATGAAGATGCTAACTGGGGCTACGGTTTCGACATGGTGACATCATGTAGGTATAGAGTATGCATTAGTACATTTAAATGTACTAAGTATTTAGGATGTAATGCAACAAGCAATAAGCAGCATAAAAAATGCATAACATAAGCAATGAATAAGCATATAGTAGTATGACATGTACGAATGATGCTTGAAGTAAAATCAGGCTTATATAGAACATAATACATGTGCAAGAAAAGACCATAATAATAGAGTTCATAGTTTATCAAGGTACAAACCCCTTGATTGGTTGGTGGATCATTGAACCCTACCACCTATGGTGATTGAGGTACAAACTCCTCAAGCCAGTTATCAAGGTACAAACCCTTTGATTGGTTGGTGGATCATCACAACCTACCACCCAAGGAGATTTAGCTACAAACCCTTCAACCTGGTTTTAAAGGTACAAACCCTTGATTGGTTATTAAGATACAAACCCCTAGACATGGTTACCCGGGCTCTTAACCCCCAGAGTAGGGCATGGTCAATTTCCAACACTATATGGGAGAATAGGATATACATACATTCCTTTCATCATAATAAAGTCATTCAACTCATAAGACATGCTTTGGAGCTGCAATTCCTCAAGAAACCATAACCGGACATTTTATAAAACACTTGCCGGTTGTGTAATGCTAGTGTAAGATCATGCAAAAATAAGCGTTAAATCATGCAAGAAAATATAATGTAAAACTACCCATAAATACCTGGTAACACCCTCAAGAAAATATATATCAAATCCCACAATAGATCTTAGATTCATAGCTCAAAACATGCTTAGATAGTCACAAGTTTATGAAATACCAACATTATTCTATAGTCAAATTCATAATATGTAAGACCCAAAAGTAAATAAACTTGAAATCATGCAATTCAATTAAAAAGGAAGCTTGAGCTTCATGGGTGAAAGGAACCCATGATTGAAACCCACAAAACTTAGATCTTGAATTTCTTGGAATTGAGTTGTAAAATAATGGAAGTTTGGAAGTGGGTCATGGAATCCAAAACTTGTTCTAGAGTTTCCTTGAATTAGTATTGGGTTCTTGGTGGAGTCTCTTGAGTGAATTTGATTGTGTATTTGAGATGAGAGTAATGTGTTTAATCTTTTGGAATAAGGTTTAGGTCTTTTTGGGAGGTTATGATAGTATTGGATGTCTAAAAAGGTCATTAGAGCAATTAGAATTTATGAAAACGCCATTAGTGAACGGATGGAAAATTTGGCAAAGTGTGGCCTCACTGGAGGCTTGGATAATCATGTGGCACTCCACGGTACTGGTGGAGTGCCAATGGAACAAGAATTAGTCTCAAAATTCGATTCGAAAAACTTGAGAAAAAGTTAGCGTTGATGTCACTTTGATAGGCCACTTTCAAGGAACATGTGGTGTTACATGGACTAAGTATTGGCCCTTCCAACCACACTTAGAGAAGAAAATGTGGCCAGGACACCCCACACCCAAGTTCCATGAGCCATCAGCCCTCACACGGCCCGTCAAGGGTGCCACTTGGACAAACACTCCCCTCATGCCAACCTTGCCTCTCTTACACACCCCCACGACTCTCCACACGGTCAGTGGCAAGCCACACAGTTTGTTCCACTAGCCGTGTCACATTCCTAAGGCAAAAATGGCCTTTTTGAGCCCCAAACCATCCAAACGGCCTGTCCAACACCTCAGTGGTCGTCAAGCTGTCCGTGTGAGATCACTGCATGGGAGGGTCTGACAAAAATGGTCATAACTCCTTCATCCGACCTAGGAATGAGGTAAAATCAAGGGCGTTGGAAAGCTAACTCAATGCACTTCTATTTGACATCTTTTGTTCCATCCAATACCAAGTATGTTAAAAGTTGTGATCATTTAAAGTTGACTGTTCTATGAACCAACACCCAAAACTGAACTCGTCGAAAAGTCTTGAACTCGTCTAAGTACTAGAAGCCTCCGATGAACCTAATACTCCCCTAAGCTGATAAAATGAGGCTTAAAACATGGATACATATGAGAATGGAGTTACGAGGTGTCACAAGTGTCCTCAGACTTGAGGACTCACCAAAGCTTATCTTTGGAAGTACCAAAACTAGCCACGTGGAGGATAATCGAGAGGTGCTCCGATCCCTACATGGTAACATCATGTAGGCATAGAGTATGCATTAGTATGTTTGAATGTACTAAGTATATAGGATGCAATGCAATAAGAGATAAGCCAATATTGTCTAAATGCATAATCATAAGTAGTGGATAGGTATAATATCAATATGGTATGCATGATCAATGCTTAACGTAAAACATGCTTGTGAATCATATAATTTGCAAAATGTATATTACATATGTGTGAAGAGACCATAAGTAACATAGACCAAGAAAACTACTTCTTGGAATCCAAGGCATTTCACCCCCTTATAAGGTGATTGAGGTATTCACCCCTAAATAAGGTGATTGGGCATGCCACCCCCCAAAAAGGTGGTCGAGGTATCCACCCCTCAACTTAGTGATTGGGTATGTCAACCCCGAACAAGGTGACAAAGCTATCCACCCCTCAATATGGTGATTGGGTATGTTACCCCCAACAAGGTGGTTGAGGCATGTCACCCCCTCAACAAGGTGATTGGGCATGTTACCCCCCAACAAAGTATGGTATACTTGCAACACCATAGATATTTTTCATGAATTCAATGCATACATGCAATTCCTTAATCATTATAGTGTCATTTTGACTTATAAACTATGTAATAGATCATCAATAACTTGAAAATCATTGTCAAAACATTTTATCAAACACTTGGTGGGTTCATAATGCTAGTTCAAAATCATGCAATTCAAGAGTGAAATAATATGAGAAAACTCGATGTAAATCAACCCATCAACACATATTAAGACCCTCATGTACGATACCTTGAAATCCATAATGAAATCTCAGAATAGATCATAGTTCCATATCTCAAAACATGCATAGTCTCAATAAACAAAACCAATTCATAATATAAGCTTGAAATAGATATACATGCATAATCAATCAACATTTCATAAAACCCCAAAATAATTTATGATCAAAATCCATAATAAGAGATTCTCATCGATGATACAACTTGAAAACATGTAATTTTCGTAAAGAGGGAGATTGGGCTCCATGGGTGAAAGGACCCAATGGATGAAACTCACATACCTAAAACTTGGGTTTTTTTGAGATGAGCTTGAAGAGAACTTGGAGGTTGAATAGAATCCTTGAGTTCCATAGTTACGCTTGAAATCCTTGTAATTTGAATGTAATATTTGGTTAAGTCTTAGAGAGGTTTTCAAAAGGGTCTTGAGTGATACAGAGTTGAAAAAATAGCTAAGTATAGGCATTTTCATGCATAAGTGGGCAACAAGCTATGAGCCAAATGCCCTTGGCCAACAAAAGAAATCAAGGAAAAATCAACACTGGTCTACGTCAGGTATGCGACATAGAGCCAATGCCAAGATAGTTTAACATTGATCTACACTCAGTTCGCGTCACCTGGTCGCGGATGTACACTGAATAAGAAAAATTAGCAAAATTTTTTTTCGCTATCAAGTACATTTCCCACTCAACTTTGCCCTCTGATCGAGACTACAAAGTTACCTTTTTGATATCACACATGGATTTTGAGATATATGAAAATTACGATTATGGGTATTTTTGAAGTACATTTTGGGGCGTTCCAACCAAAATCATGTCAAGGTAGTGTTTAAGGACCCTATTAATGAGATCCATAAATATAGCCGGTGCATAAGTCAACTGAAAGTACATAACTGCAAACTCAAAGTGCCCATACATAGTTCGAAAAGCCGTCTTTGGAATATCACCCTTCGTCACCTTCAATTGGTGGTATCCGGACTGAATATCAATCTTAGAAAATTGACTAGCCCCTTGAAGTTGATCTAAAAGTTCATCGATCCTTGGTACAGGGTACTTATTCTTTATTGTAACCCAATTACGTTGCCGATAATCAATGCACATTCTAAGTGAACCATCCTTTTTCTTAAGAAATATCACCGGTGAACCCCAAGGTGACTTACTAGGGCTTATGAACCCTTCTCCAACAAATGCCTCAATTGTTCCTTTAGCTTCTTCAATTTTGCTAGGGCCATATGGTAAGGGGGAATGGAAATGGGTTAAGAATTGCGAAGGAGGTCTATAACAAAGTCTATTTCCCTTTTGGGAGGAACACAAGTAAGCTCATCGAGAAAGACATCAAGAAACTCATTGACCACTGGAACCGACTCAATAGGAAGGACTTTGGACTCAACATCCCTAACCCTCATAAGATGATAAAGGCAACCCTTAGAAATCAACCTTTGGCCTTTATGACAAGAAATGGTTCTACTCTTGACCACCACACCACGACTTTTCCACTCAAGGATGGGCTCATTAGAGAATTCAAATTTAACCCTATGGATTCTATAATCAATAAAAGTATAATATGCATGCAACCAATACATCCCAAGAATGACATTAAAATCCACTATATCTAATTCAGCAAAATCGCAATGCAAGATTTTATGCAATATGAACACATGATAATTTCAATAGACTCTTTTAGCAACAATAGACTCACCTATAGGGGTAGACACTTTATAAGGTTCACACAATAATTCGGGATTCACATGAGGATTTTTGGCAACTAAAGGAGTAATGAAATAAAGAGTGGCACCCAGATCTATCAATGCATGCACATCAAAATCAAAAACTGTTAACGTACCGGTGAAGCACCAAGCCAAGTCTACTGACCCCTAGAGGAGTATGGTTGAGATCGTCGACGATTATCCTCGAAATTTCTTGTAGACTATGGACAATGTCGCGACTTGTGATCCTTTTCACCCCGCTCAAAACATGCACTTGAACCAACCAAATAATCTCCCGAATGGTACCTTACATACTTGTTGCACATAGGAAAAGCTTGAATACCAACACATTTGTCATTCCTTTGAGTATATCGACAATCAACAACCTTGTGGTCCATCTTTCCACATCCAAAGCATGCACCCAAGTTCCTCCAACATGTACCACTATGATTTCTCCCACATTTTCGGCTCCTAGTATGGGTTGCCCCACCCTTGCCACCGGGCTTAGCGTATGGAAGACTACTTTCAAATTGAGCCCTTCTTCCCCATTTCTTTGAGGCCACCTAGCACTCTCTCATCTTATGCCGAACACTACCTCACTTGAAACAATCTTTGGTGCCCACCAAACACATCTCTTGATGCTTCTTGACACACCCTTGACAATTGGCAAAAGGGATCCTTTTCTTCTTGTACTTGAGAACTGATAGACTATAAAAGATGAGGCACAATCGACTTAGGCCCTCTTAGCCTTCCTATCCCTCATGTTGTCCATTGAATTCTCGAGGGCATCCACTATCTCATTGAGTTGAGCGATTACAGCCTTGGCCAATAGCCATAGATCATTACAAACCTCCACATTTGACCTGTTACCATTGGGAAATTGACCCTCAAATGAGGGATTGTTAACGTCTTGTCCACTATTTTTAATAGCTTGAGACATATTCTGAAATGTAATGGTTAGGGATCAGTAATAAGTGTTAGAGGAATTAGCTCCAGTGCACGATATAGATCATGAAGAAGTAAAACATTCCTAAATGCCTTATAGCCTCACATTCATAGTTGTGGCGCACTTCACAACCCTGAACAAGGCTCTAATTGATGCAGTGTGTTGGATTTTCGAGGACCATTAACAACCTAGTGCTCTGATACCAAGTTTTTCACGACCCGTGACATTATGAATGGGAATCCAAAGGGACCCCAAACAAGCCTCTTAGCATATCAATCACACATCCATAGTCGCGGAAGTAAAATAAACAACAACAAGAGATATAATTAAAAGGAAACTGGGACTAAGGGAAATCTTGATATTCATAAAAGCATATAATAGTCAAGCACATTGCATAAGTATATCATAATATTCCACAACACCTCTAACTTAGAGTGGAGAAGGGGCCAAGACACTTTTCGGGCTCACCCTTATAATAACAAGTGTTCAACATAATGAAGTCTATAAATAGCAAGTGTAATGTAGATAGTGTCGTCATACTTGATGACTCACCGATGCTTATCTTCAAAGTACCGAGTTAGCCACATGGAGGATGATCAAAAGGTGCTCCGATCCCAACATGGTAATATCATGTATACATAGAGTATGCATTAGTACATTCGAATGTACTAAGTATGCAGGGTGTAATGCAATGAAGAGATAAGTCAATATATTCATAATACATAATGATAAGCAATGAAAATACATAATCTCGATATGGCATGCATAATCAATACTTGCAATAAGACATGCTTGTAAATCATTCAACTTGTATAATATGCCATACATATATAGGAGGAGACCTTAACCGACATTAGTAAGACTAAGTAAGCTAAACCTTGGAATCCTGATGATTACCCCTCACCCCTAAAGAAGTGGTCTACTTTCCATGGTAAACCATACTTCACCTTACGGGAAGATGACCTATTTCATATGAAGTAACCCTCCTTACGGGAACATGACCCATTTTGGAAAGGATTTCATGATAAAGTGCACTAGATGGATGCACTAGAGTTGCAATGGTAAAGTATAATTCTATGTTGGCACATAGTTTGAGGAAAGGAGTATGGATCCTTGAAGATTGTCCACGGCAACATCTCATCCATTAATGCTAAGTCTGATCTCACAGAATACTTGAAGTAATCATACTTTAATCATAACATGAATATCTTGTAAGACCATGAATTGAGGAGCTCATAAACATGCTTGACCTCTAGTAGTGAGCCTAACTTTAATATAAGGATAGATTATAATCATACATGAACCATTGCTTTAACATGAATGGCTCACAAGAGGTAAAACTCTTGAAAAAGGGTTTAACTTGATACTTGTAACATCATAGATACTTTTCATGAGTTCAATGCATGTTTGAAAGCCCTTAATCATCATATAGTCACTTGACTTGTAAATCATGTAATAGATCATCAATAACTTAAGAATTCTTGTCATGTCATTTTATCAAACACATGGTGAGTTCATGGTACTTGTTCAACATTCAATTCAAGATTGAAATAAGATGAATAAACTTAATGTAAATTAGCTCACCAATATGTAGTAAAACCCTCATGTAGTGTACCTTGAAATCCATCACAAAAGCTCATAATAGTCCATGGTTTCATAGCTCAAAATATGCATAGTCTCAATTGATAAAATCAATTCATGGTATAAGATTGAGAAGAGATATTCATGTATAATCAATCAATATTTCATAAAATCCAACATAATTTATATTCATAATCCATGATAAGAGATACCTATAGGTAATATAATTTGAAAACATGCAATTTTTATGAAATGGAAGGTTGGGCTCCATGTGTGAAAGGACCAATGGATGAAACCCACATACCTTAAACGTTGAATTCTTTCAAGGTTAACTTGAAGTAGTCCTAGAACTGGAAGTGAATCCTTGAGTTCTATTAGAGAATTGATAGAATCTTAGAGGGGTTAGTGAGAGGGTTTCATGAGATATAGAGTTCAAAAAGGGGTAAGTATGGGTGACTTCATGTTTTAGCGGGCATGGGTCTACGACCCCAATGCACTTAGTTGCATAAGAAAAACTAAGGAAAATATTGAACTGCTCCGTGCCCAATCTGGACATGAACTAAATGCGAAGGAGAAAAATACACTGCTCCGCACCCATGGCATGTCGCGGCTAGGGCGCAGACGCTCTTTAGAAATCAAAATTAATAAAAATTAGTTTTCACTTTAGGTCCTCTAAAATTCATGTTATGCCTATTTCACACTCAATTTGGTACCCTGATCAATACTATGAAGTCAGATTTTTGAAATAATGCATGAATTTTGAGATATATGAAAATTACGATTATGTGCATTTCAAGGTACATTTTGGGGTGTTTCAAAATGGTTCCCTTCTTCATGCTCTAGATTTGACATATGGTTTACTATCTCTAACAAGTTGCATCTTTTCTCTTTAAGATTATGCCACCGAGATGAATGGCACAAAGGGCTCCAACCCATGAGGATGAACCAGTCCCTCCAACTCCACAAGTTCCCTAAGTGGAAGGAGAAGGAGTCACCTACGCCGAGTACCAATGTATGGCCACATCTTTGTAAGAGTTGTGGCCAATCAAGGGGCTCAAGCTCCTCATGCTCCTACACTATCCTCAAAGGAAAGGGATTGTACAAGGATGAATACCCCGGAATTCCATGGTGCAAAGGTAGAGGAAGACCCCCAAGAATTCTTCGATGAAGTGTATAAACTTTTGGCTAACATGGGGGTAACTTCAAACGAGAAAGTTGAACTAGCATCCTACCAACTCAAGGGCCTTGCTCAAATATGTTATAATCAAATGAAAGATGGAAGGGGTAGATGATGAACCAATTCCATTGGAGGAATTCAAAGTTGTCTTCCTTGATCATCTCTTCCCAATTAAGATAAGGGAAGCAAAGATGATGTAATTAATAAGTCTTAAGCAAGGTTCTATTAGTGTCAGGGAGTATTCTCTTATGTTTAACAACCTTTCTAAGTTTTCTTCTCACTTGGTTGCCGACCTTCAGGCAAGTATGCACAAGTTTGTGTCCGGTGTATCCGACTTGATCAATAAAGAGTACCACGATTCCATGCTCATTGGGGATATGGATATATCTTAGCTTATGATATACATCGAACAACATGAGGGGTGAAACATCAAATGAGAAGGATGAGGGAGCCTAAGAGGGCTCGACTTGATGACGGATTCGAAGGTGCTAAAGGTGGTCGTTTCCAACAAGGCCACAAATTCCAAGGCCAAGAGATCTCCAATACCCAAGGCCATAGGTTTGTAAATGATATGGTCCCCAACCCAAAGGCTCAAGGTGCAAATGGTGGAATGACTCATCCTATGTGCCGAAAAAGTGGAAGAAATAAAAGTGGAAAATATGTTGGAAGAATACAAGTGCTTGCTTAGATTGTTGAAAAATGGGTCACAAAATTGCAGAGTGTCCAAACAAAGGTAGGGATTGTTGTTCTCAAGTGTAGGGTGCTCATGGTGATCAATGGAACAAGGTGGTCAACAAGGAGGTGCTCCTCAAGAGAACCAATTCTATGCTATTCAAGGGAGAAAAGGGGTTAATGAGGTGCCCGATGTTGTTATCGATATGTTAAAGGTTTACAATCTTGATGTATATACTGTATTAGACCCGGGTGCCACCCTTTTTTTCATTACTCTATTTATTGCTAACCAGGTTCATGTGTGTCCTATATTTCTTTATGAACCCTTTGAGGTGTGCACCCCAATCGCTAAGTCCATTCTTGCTAAAAGAGTCTATAAGGGTTGCCCCGTGTCTATGTGCATAAAGTTTTTGATTGTGATTTTGTTGAGCTCGATATGGTAAATTTTGACATCATTCTTTGAATATAGTAGTTACATGCATATCATGCTACTATTGATTGTAGGGATCGTAAGGTTAAAATCCAAATCCCTAATGAACTCTTCTTTGAATGGGAAGGTCGTGATTTGGTTATCAAAGGTAGATTCATCTCTTATCTTGAGGCTCAAAAGCTGATTTCCAAAGGCTATATCTATCACCTTATGCGTGAGAGGGATATTGGGTCTAGGGTCCCTCCTATTAAGTCAGTCCTGGTTGTGAATGAGCTTCTTGATGTCTTCCCCTATGAACTTCCTAGTGTCCTTCCCGAAAGGGGGATAGATTTTTGTGTACATCTCCTCACCTATACTCATTCCATTTCCGTCCTTCCCCATCGAATGGCCCCAATGGAGTTAAAATAATTAAAGGATAAGTAAGTCACCTTGGTATGCACCGATATTGTTTGTAAGAAAGAAGGATGGTTCACTTAGAATATGCATCAACTACCAACAACTCAATAAGGTCACCATAAATAAAAAACATCCATTTCCAAGAAATGATGATGTATATTATCAATTGCAAGGGGCTAGTCACTTCTCAAAGATTGAACTTCAGTTCGAGTATCATCAATTGAGGGTAAGGGGGTGTGATATACGCAAAGAAGCTTTTCGAACAAGGTATAGGCATTTTCAGTTCGTGGTGATGTCCTCCAACCTAACTAATGCTCTGACAATATTTATAGATCTCATGAATAGGGTCTTTACACCCTACATTGACATGTTTGTTTTGGTATTTAATGATGACATTTTGATTTATTCTCAGAATAAAAAGGAGCATGTAAAATATTTGAGGGTGGTGTTGCAAACATTGAGGGAGGAAAGGCTCTTTGCAAAATTCGTCAAATGCGAGTTTGGTTGAAGGAAGTTGCATTCTTGGTTCATGTGGTGTCGGGTGATGGGATTATTCAGGTTCCATAAAAGATGAACGCAATATGAAATTGGCCTAGACCCTTGACTCCGACGGACATTAGGAGCTTCTTGGGTTTGGCTGGGTACTACTGAAGGTTCCTGAATGGATACTCTTTGATTGCTTATCCTTTGACAAAATTGACACAAAAGAAGCAAAATTATGTATGTACAAATGAATATAAAAGAAGTTTCCAAACCTTAAAAGACAACCTTATGTCCACTCCTATTCTGGCTCTACCGGAAGGGTTAGAGAGTTTCGAGGTGTATTGTGATGCTTCAAGAATCAAATTAGGGTATGTGTTGATGCAAAATGGAAAGGTCATACCTATGCTTCTAGGCAACTAAAGGTGCATGAACATAATTACCCCACTCACAATCTTGAATAAGCGGTCGTCATATTTGCCTTGAAGATTGTAACACTCCACATCTTACAATACTAGTACTATGCAAATGAAACATGATATAGTTTGGGAAAATTAGCGCCTATTTTTTAAAGTGCTTGAATCTCAAATTAGAGGGCGATATGTATGTCTAACGCTAAAGAGGGTCAAGTGTAAATAAGTTTTATATCAAATTCAGGAGATCACAACCCTAAAAAAGTGAGAATTAAGGTGCTTGTAGGACTTAGGATGCTAGTAGGTGAGTCATCTACATGCTTAGCTTAAATTGCTAGCTAAACGAAGATGAGGACAGACATCGAATTTGTCCAATTTCGATTATGAATAAAGTCCGTGTTAAGGGTGTAACTTTAGCTCGTGTTTAACCATCATAAATGGACAATACTTACATCCCAAGATGAATAATAAAAGAGTCCACGTACATCACAACCCAGTTGACTAATTGGGCCCAAACTAAATAAAGAGAAATTAGGAAAAATTGGCAGCCAAGGCCCATCAACTTTGAGATCCATTTAAGCCCAAGTGTAAGGTCCAAACTATTGCATCACCAGCTTCTTAATATGTACTAATATGTGGTCAAAAGTACAATATAAAGTTGGGAAAAGAGACCCTTTAAAAAGGGCTCAAAACATCCCCTTAAGTCATTTCACATGAAATAATTTTCTAGCTTTCCTAAAGACTCCTTTTTTCTATTTACTTCACTTCACATGCCAGCCAATACAACCCTCTAGGGTT
>JAOTQR010121677.1:0-16594 GCA_025774065.1 Solanum ossicruentum | reverse complement strand
GCTATGACATACGAGTATTTCATGTGATTCAACTATGATATCATACGCTAACAACCAAGGACACCATTATACTAAGACTTCTTAGCAAAACCCCTATTACCTTGGCCATTGAATCCTTGGCTACAGACTTAAACTAAACCCTTAAAAAGTTTTCGGCCATTACATCCATTCCCCACTCTAATCATTCTGGCTAAAGCAATAATTAGAGATCTAAAGTAAACCCCAAGTTTGCAACCATGAAATCATAGATTAAACATAGGAATTAGAGACTTAATTCACTCAAATCAACTACAGATAGGTCAAAATATAAAAGACCCAATAAATAAATTAACAACCCATATCAGTAGCACATCCCGACTATGGGGGTTTTAGCTATACATGCTAGAAATTAGAGACTTAATACCAAATGTAGTAGCTGAAGTCATGGGTAACAAGATTGAATAGAGTATAGTTGATCATCAGTAGCCAATATACTCAAGTTTGCTTCCCTAATGCTTGAAAACCCTATAAACCCTTATACTCTAAAGAAGGAATGCTCTATGTAACACTTTCTTTGTAAAGATAATAATAATGATATGATATGTAGAATGTCCTTTCTAATTTTCTTATTCCATTTAGTGGTGAATGCTGATCATCAGTGAGCACTCTCACGATGCGCCGAATGTGCAATTAACTGCTTTCCTATGCACCTTCTTAAGGCTTTCTCCTCTGCAATATTGAGTGATGGTTTTTCACTTCGCTAGTACAATTCCACAAATCATTGAAATTTCTACCTCATCGCCTTCTTGTCAAGGTTATAGGTCTTTGAGTACAACAATTTTAGACGGTCTATTTAGCCATTCAGAGTGCACCAAATATGTTTTTTGACACTAATTTTGATCGTGTTGTGGACTTGGGCTTGAACCTTAGTTGTTGAAATGCTAGGAGATCTCTCTGAATGTTCGATAGATCACCGAATATATAGGCATTACTACTTTTTTCGCCTTTTGGCACTTTTGCCCCCTTTCCAAGACTTGTCAATTAATGTCGATTTGCACTATTAATTCCATTTCCTGACATAACTCATGCATATTCGTTAGAGATTTGAAATAATAGCATACTAAGGATAATGTTTCTTAGCAAACTAGCTCCAAAATGAATCCAAAATATGGACTCATCACAAACATCCCTTTCCCATTAGCCAACAAGCATGCATATACGAAATAACACCCTTGGGATAAGAATTTTGTGCTCTAGTCCACATTAACTGAGGCAAGTTGGGTCAAGATAAGGTCATGGTTTTAACATGATTGTCAAGAATATCATAGTAAGGCGATAACTAGTCCATACCTAATATCACATGAAAGTCTATCATATCTACAAAATATCAAATCAAGATTAGTATCTCTCCCAATAAAAATCACAACAAAACCTTGATATACTTGATTCACCACTAATGGTTCACCTACTAGGGTGGAAACACAAATAGGCTCAGCAAGCGGCTTACATATAAAATCAATATTAGAAGCAAAATAGGTGGATAAATAGGAATAAGTAGAGCTTGGATTAAACTAAAGTGAAGCTGAATGGTGGCAAACTGGAACCACAACTGTGATGACCGCATCAAAAGCCTCTGCCTCGACTCTTTCTAAGACAACGTAGCAAACTCTATGGCCACCACTAGCCTATAAGCCTCAATGGGCTCTACCTCTCTTTGTACCACGACCTCCACTAGTACTACCCTCATGCCCTGAGAGGTGTCTCTGGCTACTGTCTGAACTCTTGAAGTATGAGTAGGACATACCCGATATGGACAATGGTTGTCGAAGTGCCCAACCTCATCACAAACATACCAATCCTTGGATTCTCGCCCCTAAGATGATTGTGTCGAGGAACCACCATATCTAGATGAACCAAGAGAGTTATCATGGACTGTCCGAGTAGGCCTAAACTTGTCAACACTATCATATGATGGAAGAGCTACCTAAATTGCCTAACCCTTATGGCCCTACCTCTGAAATCCTCTATCATGAGGTGGGGGTGAACTAAACTGACCATGCTAATGGAACCCCTTCTTACCACCCTGTCTATCATTCCTTATGTGCTCTATCATAGTGACATAATCCACAACTCTCTGAAAATGTCTCCATCTAGAAGTGTGGAATTTGTATCCTCCTGAAGATACCCTATCAATCCCTTGGCAATGCGTCAGATTCTCTGAAACTCGGTAGGGATATCTCTGTGAACTGCCCGCAGTTCATAATTGGAAATCCAATAGGTCGATGAGCTACATTTTACCTTTATCTCTCCTTGGTAATCCACAACTCTCTGAAAAGTGTCTCCATCCAGAAGTGTGGAATTTGTATCCTCCTGAAAGATACCCTATCAATCCCTTGGCAATGCGTCAGATTCTCTAAAACTCGGTAGGGATATCTCTATGAACTGCCCGCAGTTCATAATTGGAGATCCAATAGGTCGATGAACTACATTTGACCTTTATCTCTCCTTGGTAAGCCCAGTGAACTAGTACGATTTATAGGCAACCCTATGCGACTCAAGAATGACTAGGTTACATAACTAATCATGGCACTTCGACAAAAAGTCATAAGCTCTATCAATAGGGGTGTCATTGAATCACAAAGGATCCAATTGCAAAAACCTCTCAAAGCTCTTTTGCTCAGTCGAGGACATAGGTAGGCTAGCATAAAGAATGTGGCACCATAAATAAGGGTGGTGCGATAGATGGAGCAATAGCCAGACTCTGAAATTGAGAATCGAACTCGGCCTGGAGGTATGGAGTGGAACCAAAACTGTCTTAGCAAAATGAACTGGAGCTTAAGAAGGACTAACATGAATCATGGCTAGCTCAGACGAAGCTATGGTAGGACCAATCGGTACTGTGGTAACCAGTGTATGAACAGTAGCTGGGGCAGGAGGTGCTCCCTCAAATGTAGCCAGTACCCTCAAAAGTAACCCTTGAACCGAGGGTGTAGTCTCTAGGGCTGAGAGTGGTGGAATAGGATCTACAAGACCCTTTAGTTCACAAGTAGGCTATGGGGAAGTTGATCTAATCTGCTCCCTAGGCGAAGAAGCACCTCTAGTAATGCCTTGGCCCCTGGCGCTATCTTGAACTTTGCCTCGACCTCGAGAAGAAGCCATATCAGTTTCCTCAGGATCTCCCATTGATCGATGTGATCTAGTAAATGGCATCTGCACAGAAGGAGTAGATTCGATAATTTCAAATTGGGTAATAGAAAGAAACACATGAATATAATCAAGATGTGAAAGTCTTTTCAATCAAGTGTCCCATACCTTCCTGAAGATGGGTGTAAATGTCTACATGCCGATCTATGAGACTCTACTAGGCACCCTGCTCTTGTCTTATGAGCCCAATGAACCTAGAGCTCTGATACAAAAATTTTCATGACCTAAAATCAAATTGCAACTAAAGAAGAATAAAATAAAGCGGAAAAAACACATATAACATAAGAATCTCCCAAAACCTATAGTCATGAGTACAAGATCATCTAAGGTAGTATGATAGTATACATAATATCTGATACAAGTTTGAAAGAAAGCAATAATGAAAATTCCAAAGACCCACAGGGACCCAAAGTCTGAGGCTCACCAGTCAGATCTGGATGGAAGCAGAATAACTCAACTAGAGTGATCAACTACCCTATGCTGATCCTTCTGCCCAATCTACAGGGAGAAACAAAGTAGGGGTGAGTATACTGATACATACCCTTTAGGTTCAACCGATTGGGTAAGAGAAATTGAAGCATAGTATGCCATAACGAAGAATCCTATCCCTGCATCCAAAAAAGTTAGTGCATAGTTAAATATATGTGTAATAACGAGCTAAGGTATCCTCAATAACCCATTGTACCATACATCAAATACTGTGAATGCGATGCACAACTCATTAATCCTTATGCCAAGTCTTTCACAGCCTTGCCACCTGCCCATGGTCAAGGTAATATTAGAATGCCTCAACCTTGCCACCTGCCCATGGGCAATGAGTATCACCGTGGCATCTCCTCGCCACCTGTCTATGGTCAAGGGAATATAAGATATGAAGCGCACCCTTATCTCCTGTTCAGGTCAAGGGGGTGGTACCAAGGTGGAGCATAATACCCTTGCCTCCTACCCAAGTCAAGGGATGTCACAAGGAACATACAATAGGGGTAAATTAATGATGTCATCTAGAAATGCATGTAATATATAGAATGTATGAATCTTATATAATCATATGTACATAAAGAATAATAGAAAGAGTTTCAGCTAATGCCATAACTATAATCATGTGTTGAATCATGATAATTATATCAATAGTCAAGAATATCAATACCATCAAACCTTATTTGTCCTAATTATACAAGAATATCAGTAATACAACCTTACTCGTTTCAATTATATAAGAATATCAATCATGCCATACCATACTTGTCCCAATTATATATATATGTCCCATAGGTATCTCAACAACTATCAATTACCACATATTTACCCAAATGGTCGGACAAGTCTCATATTATTACATTTTATCGAAAATCATCATAATTCACAAGATTTCATCTCAATTCATCAATGAGATCAAAGTTTTCATCATAAATTGGCTCAACTACAACCACATTTCGATCATTATCCCAACATGTCAATCTAATTACACAAAAATCCAGATAGGTCTCACAATTATCACATAAACATGATCAGTGACTCAAAACAAGTCCCAAAATTTCAGCCAAATCTTCCTTAATGCGGAAACATCACTAGTACAAGCTTTTAATCAGCTCAATCCATAAAATGGTCCACAAATGAATCCACCATGTCAATAATAGATACTACACATAAAGAGGAGCATTTTGATACCTATATTGGTATAGATTAGCTTAGGGAAAAAATGGTCAATTTAAGGGCTAACACTTGAAATTCTCAATTCCAAAAAATTAACTTTAAAATCAAGTTCTACATGAATAATGGAGTTTCTTGGTGAAAATCAGACTAAATTCAAGCTTAATTGAAAGGGAAATCACACTTTAATGTTTGGAAAATAATGGTCTAAAATCCACCAATTTCGTACATTCAAAATCAAGAAATTAAAGGCAAAATCAAGATAAAACTTATGGATTCTTATTAATATTATGTTAAAAATAAACCAATGAAAACTTTCAAAAATATTCTTTCAAAATCTCCCCAAAAGTTTGACAGGTTTGAAAATGGAGTAAAAATGGTGTCTCTTCATTTTTAAAACTGAACAATTAAAATACACTCCGCGAACGTGCTGTGGGACCCATGGACGTGGAATTTTGGGAACCTCGGTGCTCTACGAACATGAAACTTGTCCCACGAATGCTGGAGGTTATCTCCATTTACCCCCATGAATGTGGTGGCCTTGGCGGGAAGTGGTCCTAGTGTAAACACGGGGAAGAGAGGCTGATGCACCAGCAACCCTTGCACTAGCTAAAATCAGCCAACAACCATAACTAGAAATAAGTAAGAAATTCATAAACCAAATGTGTATCCATACTAGAAATAGTGTTCCGGACTCAACAGAATCATCAAAAATTAGTTTCAAGGCCTCCTCTCCATATTTACCAATGCAACATCATAAAAGTAGTTTAAAACTAAAAATATCAAAACTGCCCTCAGTAACCCAAAAATTATTACGAGACCAATTCTAGTGCTGGTTTTACCATTCAAAGCTTCTAAAATTGTCATAATTTCGATCTGAGCTTCCGAACTCTAAGTGTTGACTAAAGTCAAACTTTGGTTCTAGAAATGACTAAAATCATAACTTTGGACCTAAAAACCTC
This sequence comes from Solanum ossicruentum, assembly GCA_025774065.1. NCBI lineage: Eukaryota > Viridiplantae > Streptophyta > Magnoliopsida > Solanales > Solanaceae > Solanum > Solanum ossicruentum. Next base: position 10,799 of record JAOTQR010121677.1, on the reverse strand, counting down.
ATTTTAGCTCCAAATTTAGTTTTGTAACTTCTCATAGACAAGTTTGAATGTCCTAGAGCTAAGCGAATTCATAGATCCCTAACTCGACACCTGAAATGGTACAAAACACACCTTTTCAACAACTTAAGCTTCGAAAAATGCCAAAACTCAAATTTCAACCTTTAGAACTCAAGATTCCAGTTCCAAAGAAACAGATAGTTCAAAATTGGCTCAAAGCTACTTATAAAAGGGTAAAATAGTAATTTTTATAGATAAGCCCAAAAATGACCAACAGGTCATTACAACCTTACATACCAATACATTTTTATTTGTACCAACATCCTATTGCCTGTGGATGTTGCATTTTCTTTTGTACATGCAGGTTTAGGTAGAGATTCTAATTGATCCCTCCACTAGGATACTAGTTCATCCATGAGGTTGTAAGCTCCACTTCTTTTTGGAGCTTTCATAGGATGTCTAAATTTTACTTACCATTGGGTATAGTCAGGGCCCTGTCTTGGCACTATTAGTGACCCTCTTAGAGGCTATTTTGTACATGGTGTTTTGGGTTTATTCTTTTGCAACTTTTACTCTTCAACCATAGGTTTGGCATATGTATATTTGTTTGTGTGCATGTACCTCTTTGGTTGCATTCTCATCGGCTAGCTATTACTTCATCATTTTGGCTTATGTACCTTGGTATATATGACCTACTGTTGACCAAGTCATGACCTAAATAGGCCAAGCTTAGTTTTTCAAATGTTATCTTACCCCATATTTTTAGATCCTAGTCTAGCTAGCATGTTTAGTGGAATACTCGACTAATGATGGTATGTACTGCCAGTAATGCCACCCCTCTTTTTGGGTGTGAATGATCACCTCCAATATATTGAGTTTACATATGATAATGGTTACCACTATGGTATTGGGATAACACCATTGGGGGTCTTATATAGGAGGCAATATAGATCCCCGATGGTATGGTCTGAAGTAATATAGATGGCTTTGATAGGTCCAAATTCAATTTTAGAAGATTTAGAGAAGGTGAGGTTGATAAGGAAAAGGTTGAAGATGACACAAAGTTAGAAAAAGACTTATTCCTACATTAGGAGGAGAGATCTTGAGTTCAAGGTTGATTGTTGGTCGTATTTGAAGGTTTCAACCATGACGAGTATGGTTTAGTTTGGCAAAAAGGGAAATTTTAATCCCTAGGTATGTAGGGACTTATAAGATTTTGAGATGGGTTGGCAAAGTTGCTTATGAGTTAGATTTACCTATGGAGATTGGTATGGTTCATCTGATATTTCATATATCTATGTTAAGGAAGTGTATAGGTAACTTAATTTCTATTGTGCCTTTGAAAATTGTAAATGTGGAAGAAGATTTGATTGGTGAAAATGTTCATGTTGAGATTCTAGATTGACCAATTCATATCGCCAAAAATACACCTTCTTTTTAATGGTATAAGAGATCGTTTTCAAAGTATATCACCTACCCAAAGTTAAGATAGAACCCACATGGAATATGGTCTAGAAATAGAAAACTTACGAGCAAGTCAAATGGATTAACCTGTTTAGCTCATGAAAGTGGGGGGCGGGGGTTGTATTTCTAGTAAATAAACCTAAACTAGAAGCAAATATTGTGAAAACAGTGAGAGAGGTAACTAGGGTATTGTGTTCCCAGTGAATTCCTAACATAGTATCTCTAGATAATTATAATGTTTTCCAGTATGCAACATGCAGAATGGTAAGTTAAGTTTACCAAACCTTCTAATCAGGGCGATAGGTAAATTTCACTATGTTATATGATCCATCCCCGCAAAGTAACATTACTAACCCTTACCTTTTGTTCTAGTACAACCTCCCATTGATCTAGTTTGATTGATTAGATGAGAGGGATCACATCAAACCATATTAATTAATATCTTTTCCTATTAATTATTGCCTTGATCTAGTTAGTCAAAATTAGGCAGGCTCTAACGATTGTCACTGTTAAAAAACATTCATAACAAAGAGAATTAATTAATACATGCATGCACACTTTGCAAGAATTACAGATTTTTTAGTTTTACCTTGTTTGTTCTTCATGGTTCTCACAACCCTAGTTGTGGATTTAGCTATGCATAATCAGCGTAGATGAGAGAACCATGTTGTAGAATAACATAATTGAACACTTACAATCATGAAATTAAGGACAAAAAAATCCAAAGTTCTCCATCACAATATAATGTTTTTTAATGTAAAAATCACAAAATAGGAAGTCTCAGAAATGTTTCTCTATTTTCTCGTGTGTCTCTCTTCTAAAAAGATCTAAAAACTTAAAATAAAAATCCAAAATTAAATAGAAAAGCTGGATTTGATAGCTTTTATTGGATTGGGTTTTGAGCCATATAAGGATCTACGGCCCCTGCATTTCATACTCTACATCTTCCAAAAATTGACTTCAAGTCCATGAGACCTTCTTATGGATCATCTTCAAAAACTCTTAAAAAACTGATCCTCCAGGCACGAAACCAATTAGCAACTCATGAAAACTTCTACGATGAGTCAGATAATTCATGGATGCAACATCTAAAACTTGGAACTTCACTAGATCTCTCCTAAGAAGCCTCTCTATCGCTCGTGGAAGTAACCACGGCCCGTAGAGTAGCTCGTAAATCCTCAAAAACTCCAATTTTGCAGGACTTTGCCGAAAATCATGCCAAATCCTGTAATATTGCAAAATAAACAAAAAAACACATCAAACCCACTAAAATCATTTTGATAACACACAAAATTTCATATTTTATTCATCAAAAGTGTTGAATTTTGGTAGCATATCACAAGTGAAGAAGTTGAGAAACAAGGAAATCACATCTATCAAAGTCCTTTGGAGGAATCAATAAGTTGAAGTGAGACATGGGAAGTGGAAGTGGATAAGGCTAAATGATACCCTCATCTCATTCACTCTACTCAAGCCTAAGGTATTAGGTCATTCTTGCCTAAATAACTTGAATTCCTTGGATTTTAGTTTTCATTTCATCTATGCATATTTACATGTTTATTGGATTGCATTTGAGAAATATTTAGAGCACCAGTTTGAAAATATTTATGAAAAGATTTTTAGGTTGCAGTTTGCATTCATGTTGGCTTGTTGGTTGTCTGTATACACCTTTAGACTTTATTTTTAGCAGATTCACGAATGAATATTCCCGGGGGGGGGGGGGGCTGATATTGTAAGGCCCCATAATATAGAAGTATGAAAGTGTAAGAAAATGTGAAAGTTGGAAAATTATAAGGCAATGTACGAGCCTCATTTATGGCTCATGGTCCAAATCATGGGTCGACAAGGCTCATTGATTGGGATATAGGTTGATGAATTTTAGGTATCTGAGTTTTGGTTTATGAAAAGCAGGATGAGTCATGGTTCATTTTACAAACTATAAACTGAGGTCATAGTTGGGGTCCTGAATTGGAAAATTTTCTAAGTATGTGATAATTTTAAAAGCTATCTTTATGACCTGTAGAAAAAATGATGAACACTAAAAGGGGTTTGTAGATGGATTTTCAAAGACAATTTCGGAGGTCAAAAATTAAACCCCCCTTCATGACTTGTAAACCAATCTCCAACCCATAAATGTGGTTTGTAGATTGGCCTCGATAGTTTTTAATGAAGTGTATTTTTGATATTTTCCTATACTTAAGACCCATATTACATTATTTTGGGTCTAATTTTACCCATATAGGACCCATTCCTCCCCAAAACTCTCACTCACTCTTCACTATAAAAGTTTTCCAAATTTATTGAAGGCTTTCAACTCTCCGAGGCAAGAAGTAGAAAGCTAGGGTTTTCGAGGTTCCATCCCCAAACATCAATCTCTAAGCATTTATTTTGGTAATCAATCAAGGTATATATGTTGGATTTGTTGACTTCTTCCATCAACAAAAATTTAGTAAATTCCTTATTCATTACCCTTCAAGTATAGATATTTTACTAAACGCATGAATTCTCTTTAAATATTGATATTATATGTATATTTTCAGTGAGCTATGCAAAATGTTATGTTATGAAATGTGATGATGTTGATGATTTACAAGATGAGTTTCATATTTCTGTATCTAGGATTTTTGAATTATTATGGTGGATTGTTTTAGAATTGATTAGTTTTAATGTGTTTATGCATGACTCTTTATGATTGCATGGTTTTAAGATTTGCATACATTAACATACAAAGTTTCTAAGCTAAGTTCCATGATAAAGCATATTGTTCTATGATGTTGATAATGCTCAAACTACCCCTCTATTATTGGAAGAGTAGGAGATCTCTAGCAATATAAACCCAACTTTATGAGAGTCGGGGTCGATCCTACAGGGACAAGAATCTTAGATTCAAACCTCAGATTTATTAGTTGCACAAGTTAATTATAATCCATATGAGAAACAATTTGGAATTATACTAGATTATCATTAATTCATAGGTTTAAGCAATTAAAATGTAATCAATAAATGGAAGTATGTTAGGGTTGTGCATAGTTGAATATGATTCCGATGAATGGGTCTCAATTATTGAATCTAGTGGCTAATTTGAATAAGAGTAGGATGTGAATCAATTAAGACTTCATGTGAAATTTACATAAGAACCAATGGAACCTATGGAAACTAAAAGCAAAATGATCCAAAACCTTAGTTAGTTGAATCCTACTATGACATTATACACAAATATGCAAAATCCATGACTATTATGCAATCCTTCCACTAAAAATATTCAATTTCATGCATTACCCAGAGATCTAACCATAGATCTATGTTTGTAAGCTCAGACTAACAATTATAATTAAAGGAAAACATAAACCCACAACAAATTAATGCAAATATATTCAATAAATCAAAGACAGATTATAAGGAATTAATATCCAACTACACTGCACATTCCCAACATTGGGGGTTTTAGCCAATCATAATGAAATTAAGATAGAGTTACCAAAATAATTGTCCATAGCTACATATCTCAAAAGTTAGAAGTAACTGGATATAGAATATTCCATTCTTCACACAATTCTCCCTTTGAAAAACCAAGTACAAGCTTCAAGTCACTAGAAGAATGAAAAGTGCTAGAATATTGTGTTCTACGTCAGGATTATGTATTTGAAAAATCTCTCCCTCTCACTAGATAAAAGGTACCCCATGTTATCTTTGGATAACCATTCAATAGTCAAAGTTAGGATCACCAAACATATTTGAAGATCCACTAAATGGTTAAACCATTGCAGACTTGAACATGTTCCATGCATCTTTGTTTCTGTGATATTTAATGATTACACTGTAGATCACAAACTTCATTTGGTGATTAGTCAAATGACAACGTTTATCGCTGAGTTAAACCACCATTTTTGACTTCTTTCTTGTCAGGTTCTGTATGTTTTGGCGATGGTCAATTAGACTATCGCATTAGTTCAACAATCTGGCAAAGGTGTCATTTCATCGGCTAGTTACAACATCATTTAGGGGCTTAAGTTTACCAATATTAGGCAACTGATGTGCCTATACCACTTAGAGCTACAATAATAATCAACATAACAAAAACATCTTATAGATATCTAAATCATACGTTACAAAGAATTTAGACCAAGGAAGTCATTTGGAAGAAACAGGTATTAAATAGTGAAGCATGCTATTTTTGCACCGTAAACTATTGTTCTTTGAGTTTGTGGCTACACAAGCATGAATACGGTGTTCCAGTTACTCTATCCATCCGCATTCGCAGTATATTACCTGCTATCACGAAGAATCAAGGATTTCTAGAGCATCACATTCATGACACAATATCTAGTTCGTAAACATAAGAGTGACCAACATTATTTTTTACAAGGGCATTTTATCGAACATAGGGAGGGCATACATTCACAACATCAATTTGAAAAAGTAACACTCCAATATCTAACCAGAACAACATATAAGCACTTCCCAAGCAACACTCAATCAATTAGCCTCATAATTCATTTAAATTTTTAGCATTTAAGCCCATGAATTGGCTCCTAAAAATGCCCAGAGGCGAGGTACCATAGTGAATGAAATTTCTTACCAAGAAAAAAAAATAGAGAGAGATATCATGGGTATAATAGTGTGACACCACAATATAAAGAATTCACCATGTTTGGCGTCCATCACCGAAATCCATTTTGATAGCTGCATAATTTTCCATTGATGAAGAAGAATGGAGAAGGGTAGGAAGAACATACCTTGAGTGAAGAACAAAAAAGGATGAAGAGAGAATCACTTAAGCTCTTCTTGAAAATTTATGAGGGCAAAACTTCTTGAAGAATGATTTTACCTCACTCTATGATAAGCTATGCCCACGTTCTTCTTTTTCGAAAAATGGAAGACAAGTCCCAAGTGACTTGTGTTTTCATTTAACTGCACTTGTTGATCCTAGGCCTTAATGGACCTTTAGGCTCTATTGTGCCTTGTCGCCTTTGTGCACTCCATGATCGCAAACATATGACTGCCTTCACGATCGTCAAATGGGTGCCAGAGCTGTGCTAATTCTCTACAATTTTGGGAAATCCCAAGCCCATTTGGGTGATTTGCCCTTGTGCGATAGGCGATGCTTGGGCCCCAAAGTTCCTTCCAAATGGCCTAGTTTCCTCACTTTGCAATTTGTGTTTGTATTTCCACCCATTTATTCAACTCCAATAATCTTAATAGTTCAAAACCTTTACAAAACCATTGCCAAAGACTTGGAAATTGTAAGGGTTAGCTAAATATCAAAAACAAAAATGAAGACGCTACTTTAAAAATGAAAATGCAAGAATTTATTAAAAAATGAACAAAACTTGATTCACCACCCATTTGTGTTTTTGCTTTGAGGCAATAAATTTTCTCTCCAATTTCAAGATGATTTGCCATTTAATCTCATGAGGAGGGTGATGATAGACCATCAACATTTTCTAGTGATCTTTCCACTTTGAGGACTTGAATTATCTACCTAACTTTTCATCAACTTTCCTTTTAGGTTTCTTGGGTAGACATGGGTGTGTCAGGAGTCCTTCTTCAAATTTAACTTCATATTTTGTGACCTCTAAGTAGGGAACACTCTCAACTTCAAATGAATCAAAGTTACCATTTATGATTTCCATAGCTTGTTCTTGCAACTTTAGTATTATTTCCTCAATTTCGGCCTGTAGGATGATTATTCGGATTAATATCATCTACTGGCTCCATATCTCTTCCACATCAAGGTTCACTCCTTCTTCTTGAGACTCTAACTCATAGTTAATCACCTTTGAGCTTGGGGGCTCACTTACTTCGTTTCCTAGCTTCAAGTTGACCTCGAAAACATCAACTTCCCATTTAAACTGGTCCAACTCATAGCTTCTAGAAAGAACCAAGCTCTTGAGATCATGCCTTATGTTGAGCGATTGGTGTCATTGAGCTTTTTCTTTGGCGAGTCTAATACTTTAGTCTGTGAGCCAATCTTGATTCACAAAACTTTTGTCTCCACTTTCAACCTCAACGCTATTTTTCTTACCATGAAGTGTACTACTCCGAAAGAGATAGAAAAAGGGATTACATTCGTCAAGTGAGCTTTCATCAGAATTAGCCATATAGAGTAAAGAAAAACAAAAAAAAAAAATAAAAAATACTCACTTATCAAATCATAAAGAGGAAACTACAAGTCCTAATCTAACTCAATACATATATTGTTCCTTGGCAACGGTGCCATTTCTGATGTTGTTCAACCTAGCTACTCAAAAGTAGTAGGCTTGGTTATAGTCAGCATAATAACACAACTTTAGAGGTCAAGGTTGAATTCCATACGGAACAATATGTCAGTGATTGAGTAGAGAAAAGACCTACGACAACTAGATTTTGACTCGATATGCAAATACCAAGCAAGAATTCTAACTAAATGGGGGGGGGGGGAGCTGAGCTAACATCCATCCTATGAAACAATTGGATAATGATTGATCAAGCAAGGAAGAAAGAACAGGGAGTATGGGAATTAATCAAAACTCAATTGATCCATTACATTTTGGGTTGGCTAGGTTGCTTGTAATCACCTCTCAGCTAGGATGAAGGTGATTTTTGACAAGAGCAAACTATAACCTCTTACATGAGTGGCAAACTGGCAACTCTGCCTTTTCATTCGGCCCAACATCCATGATATTCAAGATTTTGTAAACCTCATCAATAAACTCTTGTGGATCTTCATCCACTTTTGATCCATAGAACACCAGAGGATTCATCCTTATGAAGTCTCTTACCTTAGCTCCCTGTATAGTAGCATGAGGGGCTTCGGCCCCTTGATTGACTTGGTTGTCCACAACTTGGGCAAACATAATGAGAGCATCCCGGAGCTCACCATTGGTAGGTTGCTCATCGGGAGTTTGGGCCCTTCTTCATCTAGTGTTTGGCATGATCTAGCATAGTAAAGAACAATCATTAAGGGACAAACTTATGACAAATCTATAGCACAACATTGAACATTAAGAAGGGAAATGTTTCCTAAAACGTCTCATAATCTCCTATTCATAGTCATGGCATATTTCACAACCATGGATAGGACTTTAATCGATATGGTGTATGGACTCCAAGGATCTATCAACCTAGTGCTCTGTTACCAAGTTTGTTAGATCCAAGTCTAGGGCCTAGACGTGACACAGCGTAAGGGGAACCCAAAGGGACCCAAGAGAAGCCTCTTAGAGTATTATTACACATCCTTGGTCGTGGAAATAATACATCAAGCATCAAGAGATGAAAGAATGGAGAAATCGGGGCTAAGGGAAAATACTTCCATATCATCATAGTTAAGAGATAAGAGTCAAGCACATCTCATAGATACATAACATGTCCAAGAAACACCTCTAACACAAAGATAAGAATGGGGGCCAAGACAAAGTAATCGGGCTTACCCTCATAGTCAAAATAGACGATAAAGAAGAATGTCTTAATACATAATAGGAGAAACATAGATTAAGGTCCCCGAAGTGGAGGACTCACTAACTAGATTGAATAGCACTGAACTAGCCATATAGAAGAGAAGGATGATCAACTTAGGCACTGGTTCCTACATGGTGACATCATGTAGGGATAGAGTATGCATTAGTATGTTTGAATGTACTAAGTATGTAGGATGCAATACAAATAAGAATTAACCATCATAATCAAAATGCATAACAATAGGCAATAGGCATACTATAACAATATGACATGTATAATCAACACATAAGTAAAACATGTTTAAGTAACTTATGCTCATATAGAATATCATATGTGAAGAAGAGACCAAGCTAGATTTCCAAATATATAACCATTTGGTAGGTTAGTGATGATGTCTCCCCATCACTTAGGTGGATGAGTATGAACCCTCATCTAGGTTGGTGATAATGCCACCTAATCACCAAAGTAGAGAAGTAAATACCCTTCCCTAGGTTGATGAGTACAAACCCCTATCTAGGTTAGTGATGATGCCGCCCCATCACCTGGTAGAGAAGTACTAACCCTTCCCTAGGATGATAAGTACAAACCCCAGTCTAGGTTATCCGAGTTCTTAGTCCCCCAGATTGGGCATGGCCTATGCAACAATTTATATTGAATATATTACATACATAAGATCATTTCATTATCATATAGTCATTCATATCATATCTCACTCTTTGGACCTTCAACTGCTCAACAAAGCCTATTCAGACATTTTATCAAACACTTAGAAGATGTGTAATGCTAGTATAAAACAATGAAATATAGTGATGAAATCATTCAAGAAAATCCATTGTAAATTCTTCAATCAACACCTTGCAATACCCACTAGCAATATATGTCAAAACCCCTCATCAAATCTTACAATAAATCAAAGATTTATAGCTCAAAACATAGTAAAACAGTCACAACTTTACATAGCTTTAACGTATGGTGCAGTGAATTTCATAACAAGCAAGACTTATTTTTAAATCTCCATTGAATCATGCGATTTGAGTAAAAGGAGGCTTGGGTATCATGGGTGAAAGGGACCCATGCAAGAAACCCACATACCTTACTTGGAGATAAACTTGGTGAAGATTGGAGATGGAGACTTGAAGCTTGAAGAAGAACCTTGAAAGAGAACCTCAACTGGGATGAGGGTTCGGTACTTGAGTTTAGGGAGTGAAAATATGACTAAGTGTTTGAGTGAGTATTGAGAAATGTTTAGTATGATATGAGGGTGAAAATTTTCTAAGTAAAAGTAAAAACACATTTGGGAATACTCATGCCCAAGACATAGAAGTCTTGGCCGAGCTTAAAAACATAGTCCCCAAAGTGCACAGGGGCGCGTCGCGGAGGCAACGCTAAAACCCCTCTGGAAATTTCACTTTGGAATTTCATAATTACTAATCTTTCGCTCTTATATCGGGGTTGGACCCTTTTCGTCTAATTTTGACCCATTAACAAGAATATGAAGTCCAATTTATAAAATAGCAAATGGATTTTGAGATAGATGGAATTTAAAGTTCTAGCATTCCTAGGTACATTTTTGGGCAGTTTTTGGGGTTGTTTCATTTCTCCTTTAAGCCATCTACATTAGGCATACATAATCATCTTTCGTAATGCAATACTTTGTCTCAGCCTTGTGGAATGACTTCTATCTTTTTATCAATCACCAAGTTCCGCAATTCAATCAAGGTAGGATCCATCTCTTGTTTTGCCTTATTTTCTTCCTTCAGAGATGATTCCACCCCATTAGGTACTAACATAATACCATTACTTAAGCTATCCAACCTTACACCAAAGCAAGCCAAACGATGAAATTCTTTGACCAACTCTTTATTTCAATTATCAACATGTGTCATGTTACCCATAAACAC
>JAOTQR010121666.1:0-23787 GCA_025774065.1 Solanum ossicruentum | reverse complement strand
ACTCATTGGACTCTTAACTCATATATTACCATCAATGGGGGCACATGAAAGAACAATTCAAAACTATAAATTAGTCGTACATATATGTGAAAGAGATAAAAAATCGAATTTGCAAAAACTTGGTCTAAACCCTCTTGAACCCTAGTGAAACAACCCCAAAAGAATGCCCAAAAATGTGCCTCGGAAGTGCCCAGAATTGTAATTTCAATATATCTCAAAATTCGTGCATGATATAAAAATTTAACTTCATATTCTTGTTCATGGGGTTATAATTAGGGGGAAAAGGGTCTAACCCCAATTTTAGAGCAAACGATTAGTAATTTTGATTTTCCCAGTGACAATTTCCTAAGAGCTTTTCACGCTCATGGCATGATGCACCAAGGGCTCGCAGATGAAGGAATTCATTTTTGCGTCCTGTCCACAACGCGAACATGCATACTTTTCTATCCAGTTATTTTTCTTGCAGTCCAAGACTTTGAAGTCTTGGGCCTAAGTGTCCCCAAACGTAAAAATACCTATAATTAACCATTTTTCACACTCATATCATTCTAAATATTCTCCAATACTTATTCAAACACTTAGCCAATATTTTATCTCCTAAACTCATGTCTCAAACTCCTCTGCGGATTTAAGGATTTCCTCTCAAGCTTCAAGTCCCCATCTCGAATCTTCATCAAGTTCATCTCTGAAGCTAAAGTACGTGGGTTTCTTTCACCCATAATACCTAAGCTTCCTTTTACTCTAATTTGCATGATTTAAAGTTGATTTACATTTGGGTCTATCTTATTATGAAAATCATTGAACACTATGTTGAAGCTCATGAAATTGTGACTATTTTGCTATGTTTTGAGTTATGAAACCAAGGTCTTTATAAGATTTGGTGAAGGGTTTTGATGTAAATTACTTGAGCGTGTTACCAAGTATCTATTGAAGGTTTTACATTCAATTTCTAGCATGATTTCACTCTTGAATTCCATGATTTTACGCTAGCACTACACACCCTCTAAGTGTCTGATGAAATGTCCAGTTATGGTTTCTTAAGAATTGAATGTCTTATGAGATGTATGACTATATGATGATGGTATAGTAATGATATGAAGGAATGATGATAAAATGAATGCATGTATATGGTGCTCTCTATGTAGTGTTGGAATGTGACCATACCCTACTTGGGGGTTTTGTGCTGGGTAACCTTGTTGGGGTTTGTACCCATCAACCTATTGGAGGATTTGTACTCCGACACCAAGGGTGGTAGGATGCGAAGATCCACCAACCTTGTTGGGTGTTTGTAACCATCAACCTATTGGGAGTTTGTACTCTGACACTAAGGGTGGTAGGGTGCGATGATCCACCAACCTAATGACGGTGCTTGTATCCCAATAAAAAGGGTGGTAGCGTGTGACGATCCACCAATAGTCATTGGTCTCTTCTTACACATATGTTTTATTCTATGTAAGCATGTCTTATTTAAGCATAAATCATGCATGCCATATTTATACTATATCATCTATTGCTTATCTCTATGCATTTTCATTATGAGTCCTTTCCATTGTTGCATTGCATTTTACATACTTAGTACATTCAAACATACTAATGCACACTCTATGCCTACATGATGTCACCATATAGAAACCGATGCACCGCTTGATCAACCACCTCTTCCACGTGGCTAGTACGACATCTATCAAGGTTGTTAGTAAGTCCTCCATTTTCAAGAATGTTACTTATGATCTCTTTCTTTGTATTAAGACTTTTCTCTCTTGGGATAGTTTATTGACTATGAAGGTGAGCCCGGTTACTTTATTGGCCCGCGCTCTTATCTTTATGTAGTAGAGGTGTTGCTGGACATGTTGTGTATCTATATTATAAGCTTTGAATCCTTCTTTAACTTTTAGTGCTAATGTTATGAAGTTGTCCCTTAGCCCCATTTATCCCGATTTATGACTTCTTGTTGTATTTTATTGCTTCCATGATGAAGGGTGTGTAATGATATGTTAACAGACTTGGTTGGGGTCCCTTTGGGTTCCCCATGCGTCGTGTCATGACTAAGCCCTCGGCTTGGGTCTTGAAAAACTTTGTATTAGAGCACAAGGTTGTTAGATCGTCGGAGTCCAACACAGCGCGTTGATTAGAGTCTTATTCATGGTTGTGTTGTGCACCATAACTATGAGTAGGAGTCTATGAGACGTTTTAGAAATTTTTTCCCTTCTTCATGTTCTAAGTCATGCTATAGAGTTGAAGTAAGCTTCCCTTCCTTAACAATTATTCTTTGCTTATGCTAGATCATGACTACCACGAGGGGAAAACGAGCTCGCACGCCCGAGGAGCAACTGGCCAATGGAGAGATTAGGGATGCTCTCACCTTGCTTGCACAAGTGGTGGCTAATCAAGCCAACCAAGGGTCCCAAGCCCCTCATATTCCTACACCGGCCTCTTGATTAAGAGTTTTTGTGAGAATGAATCCCTCGCAATTCCATAGGTCAAAGGTGAGTAAGGACCCCCAAGAATTCATTGATGAGGTCTGCAAAATTTTGTCCATCATGGGTGTGAGGATGGAGGATAAGGTGGAGTTTGTGGCCTACCAACTCAAGGAGGTAACTCAAATATGGTACAACCAATGGAAGGAAGAGAAGGGAGCTAGCTATGTGGTACTTTGGAGGAGTTCAAGGTGGCCTTCCTTAATGGGTTCTTCCCCCTTGAACTGAGGGAAGCTAAGTTAGTGGAATTTACGAATTTGATACAAGGATCCATGAGTGTGAGGGAGTATGTCCTCAAGTTTACCTAACTTTCAAAATATGCTCCACATTTCGTTGCCGACTCAAGATCTAGGATGAATACAATTGTGATGGGTGTATCCAACTTGGTTAGTGAAGAGTGTCGGTTCACCTTGTGGATTAGTGACATCGACTTGTCACATTTGATGACCTTTGTTGAGCAAATAGAGGGGCAGAAGTTGAGGAAGAGGAGGGGCCATGAGGCTAAGAGGGCTTGTTTTTTAGGGCAATTTCCAAAAGGGTGTCCGGATCCACCAAGGCCAAGGGTATTCTCATGCTTTCAGTAGGGGGTTTGCCAATGAATTCCCAAGGCCCAAGGTATTGGTATTGTGGTTTCTAATGAGGTGTGTCCTAGGTGTGGTAAGACGCTTAGGAGACCATGCTTGAGAGATACTAATGCATGCTTTGGTTGTGGGGAAGTGGGTCACAAAAAGGTGGATTACCCTTTTTTGTGGTGGTGGTCAAGGTAGATTCATCTCTTCTATTAAAGCTCATAACTTGATCTCTGAGGGGTGTATTTACCATCTTGTGAGGGTTAGGTATGTGGAGTCTAAAGTTCTTCCCATAGAGTCGGTCTCGGTTGTAAATGAGTTTCTTGATGTCTTCCCAAATGACTTTCCCGGTGTTCCTCCCGAAAGGGAAATAGACTTTGGCATAGACTTTCTCCCCGATACTCAACCCATCTCTATTTTCCCTTACCGTATGGCCCCGATGGAGTTGAAGGAACAATTGAGGGACTTGTTGGAGAAGGGATTTATTATACCTATCCAATCACTTTGGGGTGCTCGATGTTTTGTGAAAGAGAAGGATAGGTCCCTTAGGGTGTGTATTGACTACCGACAACTCAATAGTGTCACCATCAAGAATAAGTATCTTCTTCCAAGGATTGATGATTTGTTTGACCAATTAGAAGGGTTCGCCATTTCTCTTAGATTGATCTTCGGTCCAAGTATCATCAAGTGAAGGTGAGGGAGTGTGATACTCCCAAGACGGCCTTCCAGACTAGATGTGGGCATTATGAGTTTTGTTATGATATCTTTTGGGTTAACCAATGCACTGTCCATCTTTATGGACCTGATGAGTAGGGCCTTTAAACCTTACCTTGATTCCATTGTAATGGTCTTCATTGATGACATTTTAATCTATTCTCGCTGAGGGTTGTGTTGCAAATATTGAGGGAGGAGAATTTGTATGCTAAATATGAAAAGTGTTAATTTTGGTTGAGGGAGGTTGCTTTCTGAGGACATGTAGTGTCAGGGGATGGTACTAAGGTGGATCCTAAAAAGATCGATGTGATTAGAAATTGGCCTAGACTATGGACCCTATCGAATATTAAGAGTTTCTTGGCTTTAACGGGCTGTTATCGGAGGTTTGTGAATGGGTTCTCTTCTGTTATTTCTCCTATGATAAAATTGACTCAAAAGAAGGTTAAGTTTCTGTGGACCAACAAATATGAGAGGAGCTTCCAAAGATTGAAAGATAAGCTTGTGTTCATTCCTATATTGTCACTACTGGATGGGCTTGAGGGATTTGTTGTGTATTATGATGCTTCCCGAGTTTGTTTGGGTTATGTGTTGATACAAAATGGTAATGTCATAGATTATGCTTCTAGACAACTCAAAGTACATGAAAAGAACTACCCTACGCAAGATCTAGAGTTAGCTGCCGTGGTGTTTGCATTAATGATTTGGCGTCACTACCTGTATGGGGTGCATGTAGATGTGTTCACCGATCATAAGAGCTTCCAATATGTCTTCACTTAAAAGGATCTCAACTTAAGATGAAGGAGATGGTTATAACTTCTTAAAGACTATGATATGAGTGTACATTATCATCCAGGTAAGCCAAATGTAGTGGCGGATGCCTTGATTAGGGTGTCCATGGGTATCCTTGCTCATGTTGATGGTAGTGAGAAGGAGATGGCTAAGGAGGGGCATCAGTTGGTTAGACTGGAGTTTGGTTGGAAGAGGATGGTAATAGTGGTGTGGTTGTTGTTGATGGTTCTAAGTCTTCTTTGGTTGTTGAGGGGATGGCAAACAATGATCTTGATCCCTCCTTGTTAGAATTGAAGGCTTTGGTAAAAGAGGTCAAGGTGGAGATTTTCTTCCAAGGGGTAGATGGTTCCCTTAGGTTCCAAGGTCAGTTGTGTGTACCTTGTGTTGATGGTTTGATAGAAAGGATCCTTGATGAGGCCCACAACTCTTCTTATTCTATCTACCTCGGTTCCACCAAAATGTATAGAGATTTGAGGGATGTGTATTGGTCGGGAGACATGAAAAGGGACATTGCCAAATTTGTTTTCGATTGTCATACTTATCAACAAGTCAAAGCTGAACATCAAAAGTTGGGTGGCCTAGCCCAAGTCATTGAGGTTCCTACTTGGAAGTGGGAAGAGATAAATATGGATTTTGTGGTTAGGTTACCCAAGACTAGAAAGGTTTTTGATTCCATTTGTGTTGTGGTTGATAGGATGACAAAATTGGCTCACTTTCTACCAATTAAGACCATATTTGCAGATTATGCAATGTTATACATTCATCACTTGGTAAGGTTGCATGGAGTTCCTTTTTTTATCATATCGGATCATGGGGCACAATTTACTTGACATTTTTGGAGATCTTTCCAAAGGGGTCTTGGTACTAGAGTTAAGCTTTTTACAGCCTTCCACCCTCAAACGGATGGCCAAACTTAGAGAACCATCCAAACCCTTGAGGATATGCATAGAGCATATGTGTTGGAGCTTGAAGATAGTTGGGATGATCATCTTTCGTTGATTGAGTTTGCCTACAACAATAGATATCATTCTAGCATTGGTATGGCTCTTTCTGAGGCTCTCTATGGGAGACGTTGTCGATCACCGGTAGGATGGTTTGAGGTTGGTGAGATAGATTTTTGGGACCATATCTTGTTATGGAGACTCTTGAGAAGGTTAGGATGATTAGGGAAAGGTTGAAGATGGTCCAAAGTCGTCAAAAGTCCTATGTCGATGCGAGGAGAAGAGACCTTCATTTCAAAGTTGGTGATTCGGTCTACCTAAAGGTTTCACCCATGAAGGGTGTGGTCCATTTTGGTAAGGAGGGAAAGTGGAGCCCAAGATATGTTGGTCCTTATGAGGTTATGAGGAGGGTTTTCAAGGTAGCTTATGAGTTGAGGTTGCCTAGAGAAATGGAATTGGTTCATCCGATGTTTCATCTGCCTATGTTGAAGAACTATATGGGACATCCGAATGCCATTGTGCCTCTTGATATTGTGCGTGTACTTGAGGATAATTTGACATATGAAGAGGTTCCAATTTAGATTTTGGATAGGCAAGTTAAGAGGTTGAGAAACAAAGAGGTGGCTTTCGTTAAAGTCCTTTGGAGGAATCAACAAGTTGAGAGTGCTATTTGGGAGGATCAAGCGGACTTGCGAAGGCGATATCCTTGCCTTTTCCACTCAACTCAAGTCTAAGGTATTGATCTAAGTCCTTTATATGATCTCAAGTCCTAAGGTCAGCCTCATTTCATTGCATATGCTCATGTTTATATTGACAAGTTCATGATGATTTTATTCTTATGATGAGGTTTTTGAAATGATGTTTAAGTGCATTGTTGCATCTCCTTGTGGCTGAAATTGTCATATTTGTGCATCTCATATACGTATCTTTGACATTCGGGGACGAATATTCCCAAAGGGGAGAAATTGAAATGACCCCCAAAGAAATGTCCGAAAATGTGCCTCGAAAGTGCTCAGAATTGTAATTTCCATATATCTCAAAATTCATGCACGATATCAAAAATCCAACAAGATATTCTTATTAAGGAGGTCAAAATTAGGGGTAAAAGGGTCTAACCCCATTTTAGAGCAAACGATTAGCAATTTCGATTTTCCAAGTGACAATTTCTAGAGATCTCTTCGCACCCTTGGCGCGACATGCCAAGGGCGCGCATATGAAGGACTTCATTTTCACGTCCTATTCGCGATTCGGACATGCATACTTTTTGGTCTAGTTATTTTTCTAGCAGTCTATGACTTCGAAGTTTTGGGCCTAAAGTGTCCCCAAACGTAAAAATATCCATACTTAACCATTTTTCACCCTCAAGTCGATCTAAATATTCCCCAATATTCATTAAAACACTTAGCCAATATTTTATCTCCTAAACTCAATTCTCAAAATCCTCTCCGGATCTAAGGATTTCCTCTCGAGCTTCAAGTTCCCATCTCCAATCTTTATCAAGTTCATCTCCAAAGCTGAGGTGTGTGAGTTTCTTTCATGGGTTCTTTTCACCCATGATTCCCAATCTTCCTTTTACTCTAATTTGCATGATTTAAAGTTGATTTACAATTAGGTCTATCTTATTATGAGAATCACTGTACATTATGATGAAGCTCATGAAATTGTGACTGTTTTGCTATGTTTTGAGTTATGAAACCAAGGTCTATTGCAAGATTTTGGTGAAGGTTTTTGATATAAATTTCTTGAGGATGTTACCAAGTATCTATTGAATGTTTTACATTGAATTTTCTAGCATGATTTCACTCTTGAATTGCACGATTTTACATTAGCACTACACACCCTCTAAGTGCTTGATAAAATGTTCGGTTATGGTTTCTTGAGGAATTGAAGGTCCAATGCATGTCTTATGAGATGAATGACTATATGATGATGGTATGATAATGATTTGATGAAATGATGATGAAATAAATACATGTATATGGTGCTCTCTATGTAGTTTTGAAATGTGACCATGCCCTACCCGGGGATTGTATGTCGGGTAACCTTGTTAGGGGTTTGTACCCATCAACATGTCGAGGGGTTTGTACTTCGGTACCACGAGTGGTAGGGTGTAACAATCCACCAACCTATTGCCGGCATTTGTACCTCAATCACCAAGGGTGATAGGATGTGACAATCCACCAATAGTTAATGGTCTCTTCTTACACATATGTTTTATTCTATGTAAGCATGTCTTATTTAAACATTAATCATGCATGCCATATTGCTACTATGTTGTCTATTGCTTATCTCTATGCGTATTGATTATGATGCCTTTCTATTGTTGCATTACATCCTACATACTTAGTACATTTAAACATACTAATGCATCTTCTATGCCTACATTGTCACCATGTAGGAACCGGTGCAATGCTTGATCATTCTCATTCCCCACTCAATTTTGTCCCCTGATCACGAATATGAAGTCGTATTTTTGATATCATGCACAGATTTTGAGATATGTGAAAAATTACGATTATAGGCATATTTTTGGGTACTTTTTGGGGTTGTTTCAATATATCCCCCTTGGGAACATTCGTCCTCAAATGTCAAAAAAACGTATATAAGAGGAGTAATCAAGATGATTTTAGCCCACAAAAATGCAACAATGCACTTAAACTTCATTTCAAAAATTTCAACATAAGTTTCAAAATCACAAAGAACTTGTCAATATAAACATGAATGTATGCAAATGACATGAGGGATTAAACTTAAAACTTGGAATGACATGAAGGATTTAGTTGTTATCTTAGGCTTGAATAGAGTGAAAGATGTATGAATATCGCTCCTTCATGACGGCTTTGACTTCCCTAGTGACTCCTTCGTCTTGTCGATTCCTCCAAAGAACCTTGAATGAAGTTACATCCTTGTCTCTCAACCTTCTCACTTTTCTACCCATGATTTCTATCGAAACCTCCTCATAAGTCAAATTATCCTTCATCACACCCACACCCCCTTCAAATTCACCATAGCACTTGGATCACCACACACCACTTTAACATAGACACATGAAAAAATGGATGAACCATACTCATATCCATAGGTAACTCTAATCCTTATGCAACCTTACCAATTTCTTCTCCAAACCCTATAAGGACATGCAAAACCTTAACCCATTTTCCAACCTTAACACACATAGTCCACCTGGGCACCAAAAGCCACCATCTCTCCCTTGGGAGAAAACCTCCACTCTACCATCCCTCACCAAAACCTCCAACTCTATTTAGGTGGAATCAAGGCCTTGCTTAACTAGACTTCCTCAAAACTCAGAATACCACCCTAAAATAGTCCATAAGCTCTCCCTTACTTCCGGAAATGAACCAACATATCATCACCAAAGACCACCACAAACATATCAAGGTAGGATTTAGAGACCTTATTCATGAGACCTATAAACATAGCCGATGTACTAGCCAAACCAAAAGACACTACCCCAAATTAAAACATCGAAAGGACACCAAGAATTCATTGACCACCGGAATCGACTTGATAGGAAAGACCTTATGCTCAACATCCCTAACCCTTACAAGATGATAGAGATAGTCCTTAGAAATCAACCTTAGAGTTCAATTGGACCTTAAGACAATAAATGGAACTACCTCTTCACAACCACTCAAGGATGGGTTTATTACAGAATTGGAATTAACTTTTATGGGTTCTACTATCAATAACGACACAATATGAATACAAATAATCCACCTCAAGTATGACATCAAAATCAACAAATCATAAGGAAATACCTAATGCAATATGAACATGAAACAATATCTATGATCTTTTCTAGCAACAATAGACTCTCCAATGGCACAGATACTTCATAAGGTTCACCTAATACTCGAGACACACATGTATCGAACTAGAAACAAGAGAAATAATGAATGAAATTGTGGCATCCAGACCCATCAGTGCGTACCCATCTAAGCCAAAGGAAACTTCAACATATCAGTAGTAATAACGGGCACCTCATCCCTTCCTTGCATCCCTTGAAGAACATAAAATTGATTGTACCTTTGGGCACCACCTTGATGAACTTCCCTTCCTCCTTGGCCCACATTAGCACCTTGGCCTTGAGGACCATCACCTCCACTTTTGGGTTGAGCATGAGGACAACCACTAACATTATGCCCAAATCCACCAAAACCAAAGCTGCATTAGACTTCTTCAAACATGGGCCTCCATGGCCTTTCCCACACTTTTGGCTTCTAGTCTTTGTCACCCCCTCATCGCCTCCTTGGAATCTTTGATTTAGCACCGTATCATTAGAAAACCCCTTATGGCCTTGAGGAAACCAGCCACCCTTAGAATTTTGAAAACTCACCTTCAAAACGGGCCCTCTTGGCCTCACCAATCCTTCTCTTTCTAAGCTTTTCACCTCCAATTGTTCTGCATAAGTCATGAGATGAGATAACATGGTGGTACGACACTCCTCATTAACCAAGTCGGACACCCTTATCACAAATTTACTCATCCTAGACCTCCACTCAGCAACCAATTATAGAGCATACTTGGAGAGTTGGTTGAACTTGAGGGCATACTCCTTCACACTCATAGACCCTTGCTTTATATTCATAAACTCCATCATCTTGGCCTCCCTTAGCTCAGGGGGAAAGAACCGGTTGAGAAAAGTCGATTTAAACTCTTCCCAAAGAATGGCATTGTTGTTCCCCTTCTCCTCTTTCCATTGGGTGAACTATATTTGAGCCACTCCTTGAGTTAGAAGACCGTCAACTTGGCCTTCGTCTCCGATCTAACCCCAATAATAGCCGACACCTTGTACATAACATGAATAAATTCTATAGGGTTCTCATACACCTTAGACCTATGGAACTCCGACGGGTTCATCCTAGTAAAGTCTCTCAACCTTGAACTCGGTGTAGAAGCATGAGGAGCTTGGGCTCGTTGGTTGATTTGATTAGTTACGGCATAAGCTAACATGGTAAGAGATCCCAGAATTCTTCATGAACCACTCCTCTATCTTGAGGAACGGGAGGAGCCGATTGCTCCTCGGGTGTACGGGCTCTTCTTCCTTTTGGGATTTTCATGATCTAGAATAGAAATGAACATTTGTTAGGTTAAAACCTTACCTTAACTTCTGTAGCATGACAAAGACCATGAAGAAGGGAAAAATTTCCTCAAAGCCTCCTATTCATTGTTATGGCGGGCTTCACAACCATGAATAAGAATCTAATCGATGTGGTGTGTTGGATTCCGAGGATTATTAACAACCTAGTGCTCTGATACCAAGTTATACTAGGGCTTAGATGTGACACAATGAATGGGGAACCCAAAGGGACCCCAAACAAGCTTCTTAGCATATCATACACACATCCTTGGTCGGGGAAGCAATTTAAACAACAACAAGATAGTCAAAATAGGGATAAAGGGATTGAGGGAAATCTTTGATATCAAAAAATCATAAAGAGTCAAGTTCATAGCATAGATACATCATACAATTTCAACAACACCTCTAGACATAGAATGGATTAGAGGCCAAGACACTTTCTGGGCTCACCCTCATAATGTCAAATATCAACATAAATAAGTTTTAGAAATAGCAAGAGAAAGTGGATAGTGTCCTCGAACTTGAGGACTCACCAAGCTTATCTTCAAGATGTCAAACTAGCCACGTGGAGGAAGATAGTCAAATGGAGCTCTGGTTCCTACAAGTAATATCATGTAGGCATAAAGTATGAGTTAGTTCATTTGAATGTACTAAGTATGTAGGATGCAATGCAATAAGAGATATGCAACATACTCAAAATGCTTAATTATAAGCATTGGATAGCATAATAACAACATGGCATGTATGATAAATGCTTAAAGTAATACATGCTTTGTAAATCATTCATCTTACATAGAACATAATATATAAGTGTGGGAAGAGACCTCAACCGACGAAGAATGAGACCAAGCGAACTAAAACTTAGATTCCCAATGATTACCCCTTACTGGTAAAGAGGTGATCTACTTTCCAAGGTAAACCATACTTCAAACTTATGGGAACATGACTCAATTTCGTATGAAGTAACCTTCCTTATAGGAACATGACCTAATTTCTAAAAGGATTTCATTAAGAAACTTCACCTTAGGGGAACATGACCCAATTTCAGGAAGAACCTCAAGAGAAAGTGTACTAAATGAACCTACTAGTAAAGCAAGGGAAAACCCTCATCCTATGGTTGCCCATAGTTCAAGGTAAGAGAGCACTCCCACAATCCATCGGTGCTAAATCTAACCACAGAATACATAAAGTAATCATAGCTTTATAATTCATAGGAAACATAGAAACATGAAACGAGTAGCTCTAAAACATCTTTGACCTCTAATGGTGAGCCAAACTTCAAAACAAGATTAGATCATTATCAAACATTACCCTTACATTAACATCAACTTCAAAGACTCACAAGAGGTAAAATCTTTAAGAAAAGGGCTTAATCCGACTTTATAACATCATCAATATTTTCATGAATTAAACACATCTTTAGAGAGCCCAACATTATCATAAAGTCACTTGACACATAAATCACCCAATAGATCATCAAAACTTTAAGAATCCTTTAAAAGGCAATTTATTAAATGCTTGGTGGGTGTGCAATGCTAGTACAAAATTATGCAATTCAAGAGTGAAAACATGTACGAAAAACAATTTAAATCCACTCACAAACACTTGATAACATCCTCTAACAAGATATATCAGATGTGACACCCCCATGAAAAGACCAGAATACTCCTAGAATTGACCTTGCACGTAACACGTCTTCACATGCTCTGTTTGCAAATCTTAGACTGGATTTGCAATCAGTGCAAAAAATTGAATCGAAAAATGATCTCGACTTGATTTTAATGTGACCGAGTCAAATTTGTTTTCTAAAAAAATACAAAATAGTGAGGTTTTTGTGCCCCTTCCAAGACACGCTAAGGATGTGGAACCACACTTTGGTTTTTCCCTAAATTCGACGAAAACTTAAAACTTGCAAAAACTTGTCCTAATACACTAGTGCGCGACGTGCACTAGTGAAAGATGAACCTATTTTTTATCTTTTAATAGGGAGGGGAAGTTTCGACATTCCCCACACCCTATAATCCTCACACTAGTGCAAAATGAACCCATTTTTCATCTTTTAATAGGGAGGGATAGTTTTGACCTTTTCCATAACCCATAATCCTAAACTAGTCAGTTTAAGACGAATTTAAGTCCAAAAATGCTTATTTAATTCATTCGTTCATTCAAAAAAATAAAATCATCCCAAGAAAAATCAAGCGTAAAATCAAGAACTGTTCAGGCCTTCAAGAAAATTCCTTCAATTCTCCAAGAGTTTTTTCCTAGGTATGTAAGGCCACCCTAAAACTATTATTTTTGAAGAATATCTTTAAAGATGGAAGTTCATTTTCACGCATAAACTTTCAAATACTAGTTGAAGTAAAGTTCCTATAATTTTGTGAAGTATGTTAACTCCCACGGTACGTATAGATTCTTGATCAATATTATGATTCTTGATTTTCTATATTACCTAATTAAAGTATTATTATCAAATTTACACTCATATATGAACAAGATTCATTGTTGTTGAGGTTTCTTGAAAGTTTTGTTACTATTTCGAGAAAAGAAAGACTAGTACGAGTATCTTTTAAGCTATGTTCAAGAAGTTCATGTTAAGAATTGGTTCTTGCATTACTTGAGTTGATATTTGTTTTCAGTCAAGTTAAAGAACCCAGATGAGAAAGCTCAATAGTAAGTTGGGCTAAGTCCCATATAAATCAAATTTCATGAATTCAAAATCCTTAAGTATGAGCTATATAAAGATCATTTTTGGGAGTAGTATTGAGCACCGAGATGGGTAAAAGTAGAAATAATTACTCGAACTCATAAACTATGTAGCTAACGTAGGATAGGTTTGTACCATGGTACATTCCTCATTAGCCACTGAGATCGCCCAGTTTTGGGATGGATACACTCCCCTAGTTCTTCGTCCCCTACCCCAAAAAAGTACGGGATGGCTTTAGCAGCGTGGGCAAGATGTTATATTACCATGAAGCTCATAGTGGTGGTTGTTGGTTCGATAAACTCCCCAAGTAAAGAGATATATTATATTTACAAGTTTTAGCAAGTTAATTTTAGCATACCAAGTACTTATTATCATTGTTACTTCATTAAGAGATAAGTGTTTTCCTTTTAAGAAATGCTATGTTATTCCGAGTTACTGTTTTTGTCATTTTACATAACGTACATCCATGTACTGATATCCTTAGGGACTACATCATTTTACTATCTATACACAGGTGACAAAGTTCCTCAACAACCGCTTCATTGACAACCTGACAGCTTTCCATCTTTTGGTAAGGCTTCTTCTCAATCTGAAGCTCTGAAGTCATTTATGTTTCATTACAATATTTATTTTTTGTTCAGGCTACTTGGTACCTATCCTAGTTGTCCTTTTAGACAGTTTTAGTACAGGTTGCATAGATTATGCATTAGTACTCTAGTTCCAATTTATTTAGTATTGCTTATGGACTTTCACATTCAGTTTATGCAAACCATTCATGAGTTAGCCTGTTACTTTTATAGTCTTCCCACTATTGCATAAGTCTTTCACTGAGTAAGTAGCCAGGCTAAGTTGTTCGTTTGGGACTACAAATGGTTTTCGAGTACTGGCCATGACTAGGGTATAAGCTTGAGGTGTAACAAACATGGTATTAGAGTGCAGAGTTCAAGAGTCCTTGGGAGTCTATGGAACCATGTCTAGTAGAGTCCGTATTATGGGTGTGAAGCACGCCACATCTATAATAGGGAGGGTACGGGATATTAGGAAGTGTCATTATTAAATTATTATTCTTTATCTCATGCTTCAGAGTGTGAAGTCCCTTCTAACTCGTGCATTCATGCCGTATTTTTCAAATCATGCCTTCTCGCAAAGCAAACAGACTAGTAAGGGGCTGAAGAAGCCCAGGCAGGAGAAATGCCAACTAGCCTAGCTGAATTCCTGAGGAACCTAGAGGTCCAGTTGTGCTTGCGGAGAAGCCACAGCAAACATATATCTCCAATGCTAAGCTTCGCCAGGCCGTCCAAACTTTGGCTCGGGTGGTTACTACTCAAGGAATTCGCCAGGGAGATGGAAGAAATGATGGGTCAGATGTCGCTAGAGTTAGGGAGTTTCTGAGGATGAACCCACCAGAATTCACGGGGTCAAATGTAAAAAAGGATCCTGAGAACTTCATTAAGGAGCTCTAGAAAGTGTTTTAGGTGATACGTATAGGTGATGCTGAGCGGGTTAAGTTGGCTGCCTACCAGCTCAAGGGGGTAGCTAGACTCTGGTTTGATCAATGGAAAGGAGCAAGGCAAATAGGGCATCAGCTATTAGTTCAACAGTGTTTGAGGAGGCCTTTTTGGGACTGTACTTTCCTAAAGAGATAAGGCAAGCTAAGGTAAGGGAATTCTGAAGCTGAAGCAAGAGAATATGAGTGTATGGGAGTACTATAGCCTCAAGTTTACTCAGCTATCCCTTTACCCTCTAGCTATGGTGGCAGATATGCACACTAGAATGGATCTCTTCATGTCCGGGCTCTCTCGAATGACTAAGAGAGAGGGAAAGAATATGATGTTGATTGGGGATATGGATATATCCCATTTGATGCTATATGTGCAGTAGGTAGAGGAGGAGAACATGCAAGATAGGGAGGAGTTTAGGAGCAAGAAGGCCAAGACATCGGGCCAGGAGACAGGCAAGAGATGGACTGGAGGTGGAAGTCGCTCATCTTTTCAGCCTAAGACAGCCGGAGCAACACCTTCATCTGCTGGTGCACCTATATCGAGGGTCAAGAATGAGCAAGGATCATAACACTACATATTCCTAGGTAGCTAGTCACAGGGTAGCATAGCTCAAGGATCAAACTGTTAGTCTACATGTGGTAAGTGTGGTAGGTCTCATCCCGAAGAGTGTCTTAGGGGCACGAATTATTGATTCAAATGTAGTCAAGTAGGACACTTCTTGAAGGATTGCCCTAAGGGGAAGCAGAATATGAGAGATACCAGATCACAAACATTCTCTTCAGCAGCATAGGGTAAGCCACCTCGCAAGGGTGCTACAACAGGGATAAGCGGGGGCACAAACTGCTTGTATGCCATGGGCACTAGATAGGAGCCGAAGAACTCACCAGATGTTGTTATAGGTATGCTCAAAATCTTTACTTGTGATGTCTATGCATTATTATACCCAGGAGCCACATTGTCTTTCATAACCCCATATGTAGCTGTGATGTTTGGGGTTAATCCAGAATATCTTCTTGAGCCTTTCAGTGTTTCTACTCCTACTAGAGTCTATTTTAGCCCAAAGAATTTATAAGGGATGTCCAGTCTCCATTTATTATAAGACTATTGTAGATGATTTGGTGGAATTGGACATAGTAGAGTTTGATGTCATCCTAAGCATGGATTGGCTTTATGTTGGGTATGTCTCCGAAGATTGCAGAACCAGGGTAGTCAACTTTCAGTTTCCTA
Source organism: Solanum ossicruentum (assembly GCA_025774065.1). NCBI lineage: Eukaryota > Viridiplantae > Streptophyta > Magnoliopsida > Solanales > Solanaceae > Solanum > Solanum ossicruentum. The sequence goes on along the minus strand of JAOTQR010121666.1, from coordinate 7,763 downwards.
ACGAATCAGTCTTAGAGTGGAGGGGTAGCTCAGTATTTCCCAAGGGTCAATTTTATCTCATATCCTAAAGCCAGAAAGTTAATTTTCAAAGGGTGTATATACCACCTAGTTAGAGTTCAAGATTCTCGGCCGAGGCACCATCTCTTTAGTCTGTCCCTGTGGTGAATGAGTTCCCAGAAGTCTTTCTTGAGGATCTTCACGGAGTCCCTCCTGATAGCGAGATAGACTTAGGATAAACACTCTTCTAGACACTCAGCCTATATCCATCCCTCCATATCGTATGGCTCCGTTGGAGCTGAAAGAGTTAAACTTGTAGCTGAAAGATCTCTTATATAAGGGTTTCATTAGACCAAGCGTCTCACCTTAGGGTGCTCCAGTCCTTTTCGTGAGTAAAAAGGATGGTTCTTTATAGATGTGCATAGATTACCATTAGTTGAACAAGGTCACCATTAAAAACAAGTATCCTCTTCCTAGAATTGATGACTATTTGGCCAACTTCTGGGTGCTTCCTATTTTTCCAAAATAGATCTCAATCTGGGTATCATCATCCTAACATTAGAGAGAGAGACATTTCTAAAACATCTTTCAGAACCCGTTATGGTTATTATGAGTTTTTGATCATGTCCTTCGGGCTGACGAATGCACCACCAGCTTTCATGGATCTTATGAACAGGGTGTTGAGGCCATACCTAGATATGTTTGTTATCATGCTCATAGATGATATCTTGATCAACTCCTATAATAAGTAGGAGATGCCTACCATCTTAGATTTATCCTTCAGACCCTTAAGGATCAACAGCTATATGCTAAATTTTCTAAGTATAAGTTCTGGTTGGCGTCTGTGGCATTTTTGGGGCACATTATGTCTTGTAAGGGTATCCAAGTAGATTCCTAAAAGACTAAGGCAGTAAAGAATTGGCTAAGGCCCACAACTCCCACTAAGATAAGGAGTTTATTTGGCTTAGCGGGGTACTATAGACGGTTTGTAGAAGGGTTTTCTTCTATCTCAACTCTATTGCCTGACCTGACTCAGAAGAAGACTAAGTTTGAATGGTTAGAATCTTGTGACAAGAGTTTCCAAGAGTAGAAAACTAGGCGGGCCACAACCCTAGTCTTATCCCTACAGATGGAGTTGATGATTTTGTGGTATATTGTGATGCTTCCAGAGTTAGTGTGGGTTGTGTATTAAAGCAGAAAGGCAGGATGATAGCATATGCCTCCAAAGAGCTTAAGATTCACGAAAAGAATTATCCAACTTATGATCTTGAGCTTGCTGCAGTGGTGTTTGCTCTGAAGATCTGGAGACAATGTCTATATGATGGACATGTGGATATATTCAAGGACTACAAAAGTTTACAATATGTATTTTGCCAGAAAGAGCTGAATTTGAGACAATGGAGATGGTTGAAGCTACTGGAAGACTATGATCTGAGTATCATCTATCATCCAGGTAAAGCTAATGTAGTTGGTGATGCTCCTAGTAGGGTGACCATGGGGAGCACAACTCATGTTGGGGATGAAAAGAAAGAGTTAGCTAAGGAGGTTCACAGACTATCCCGATTAGGGGTGCAGCATGAAGATTCTGATGAAGGTGGTGCCATTGTCGGGAATGGGTCAGAGTCATCTTTGGTGGTAGAAGTGAAAGAAAAGCAAGACAAAGATCCCATCCTTCTCCAATTGAAAGAAGATGTTCAGAAGCAGAAAATACTAGTGTTCACAAAAGGGGGAGATAGTGTCCTGAGATGCCAAGACAAATTATGTGTGCCAAGTGTTGATGGCCTTAGAGATAGAATCAATGCGGAGGATATTAATGCCAAATACTCTATCCACCCTGGTGCAACAAAGATGTTTACAGATTTGTGAAAAGTCGATTAGTGGGCTGATATGAAGTAGGGCATTGCAGAGTTTGTGCCTAGATGCCCAAATTGCCAGCAAGTTAAGGTTGAACACCAAAGGCCTTGTGGTGTAGCCCAGAACAAACAGATTCCAAAATGGAAGTGGGAGATGATTGACATGGACTTCATAACAGGCCTACCTCAATCCCATAGAGAGCATGATTTGATATGGGTCATAGTAGATAGAATGACCAAGTTAGCTCACTTTCTACCTGTCAAGACGACTGATACAACTGAGGATTATGCCAAACTCTATCTTAAGGAGATTGTTAGGCTGCACGGAGTCCCTATATCTATTATTTCAGACATAGGAGCTTGGTTTACAACATAGTTTTGGAAGTCCTTTCAGAAGGAACTTGGTACAAAGGCGAATCTTAGCATGACTTTCCATCCGCAGACAGACGAGCAAGAAGAGCAAAGTATAAAGACCTTGGATGATATGTTGAGGGCATGTGTGATAGACTTTAAAGGTAACTGGGATGATCATTTATCTTTTATTGAGTTCTCTTATAATAATAGCTTTTAGACCAGCATATAGATGACACCATATGAGGCCCTTTATGGGAGAAGGTTTAGGTCACCCATAGGGTGGTTTGAAGTTAGGATCTATTTCACCAGGATATGGAAAAAGTGAAGGTCATCCAAGAAAGGCTAAAGATAGCCCAGAGTCGGCAAAAGTCATACACTGATGTTAGAAGGAGTGATCTAGAATTTGAGTAGGTGATTGGGTATATCTGAAGGTATCACCAATGAAGGGAGTTATGAGGTTCAGGAAAAAGGGGAAGCTCAACCCATGATACATTGGTCCTTACCAGATTCTGAGAAGAATGGGCAGCGTTACCTATGAGTCAGAGTTACCAGCAAAGTTAAGCGCTATAAGCCCAGTATTTCATATTCCATTCTTAAGAAGTGCTGGGGAGATGGCTCTCTAGTTGTTCCAGTTGAAAGTGTGGGAATTAAAGATAACTTGTCATATGAAGAGATCCCGTTATAGATATTAGACTGACAAGTTGGCAAGTTGAGGACCAAAGAGATAGTTTCGGTCAAAGTGTTGTAGAGAAACCAATTCGTGGAAGAAGCCACATGGGAAGAAGAAGAAGACATAAAGGCCAAGTATCCTCACTTATTCGTTGGCCCAAATGAGGACCTTGAAGGTAAACTTACATACTTAAGACTTACGTTACTTTAAAGTGTGTAAATCTTGTTATCTTGAGCTAAATTCTTTATATTGTTATCATTCGAAAACGAATGATTCCAAAGGGAGATATTATGACACCCCCGTGAAAAGACCAAAATACTGCTAGAAGTGACCTTACACGTAACACGTCTTCCTATTGCAAATTCAAGACCAAATTTGCGATCAGTGCAAAAAATTTGAGTCGGAAAATGGTCTCGACTCGATTTAAACATGATCGAGTCAATTTATTTTTTCCAAAAAAATGCAAAATAGTGAGGTTTCCTCGCCCCTTCCACGACGTGCTAGGGACATAGAACCACACTTTGGTTTTTCCCAAAATTTGATGAAAACTAAAAATTTGTGAAAATCTATCCTAATACACTAGTTTGCGACGCGCACTAGTACAAATGAACCCGCTTTTCTTCTTTTAATGGGAAAGGCTAGTTTCGACTTTTCCCACACCCCATATTCCTAAACTAGTCAGTTAAAGATGAATTCAAGTCCAAAATCATTTATTTTATTCATTCATTCATTCAAAACAAGAAAACCCTCCCAAGAAAATTCAAGCGTAAAATCAAGAACGGTTAGGGCCTACAAGAAAATTTCTTCAATTCTCCAAGGGCTCATTCCCAAGAATGTAAGGCCATCCTAAAACTATTATTTTTGAAGAATATTGCTAAGGATGGAAGTTCGTTTTCATCCATAAACTTTTAAGTACTAGTTGAAGCTAAATCCCTATAATTTTGTGAAGTGTGTTAGTTCCCATGGTGCATATAGATTCTTGATGAATATTATGATTCTTGATTTTCTATATTGCTCAATTAAACTATTGTTATCAAATTTACACATATATATGAATAAGATTCATTGTTGTTGATGTTTCTTGAAAGTCTTGTTACTATTTGAAGAAAAGAAAGACCAGTACAGGTATCTTTTAAGCTAGGTTCAAGAAGTTCATGTTAAGAATTGGTTCTTCAAAATTAGCTGAGTAACCTAGCATGTTTTGAATCACTTGATTTTATATATTTCTGACAAGTTAAAGAACCCAGATGAGAAAGCTCAATAGTAAGTTGGGCTAAGTCCCCGAGAAACCAGATTTCAATAATTCAAAATCCTTAAGTATAAGCTACATAAAGATCATTTTTGGGAGTAGTATTGAGTGCCGATACGGGTGAGAGTAGAAATAATTATTTGAACCCAAAAACTATGTAGCCAGCATAAGATAGGATAGGATTGTACCATGGTACATTCTTATTAGCCACTGAGATGGGCCAGTTTTGGGATGGATCCACTCCTGTAGTTTTTCGTCCCCTACCCCGACAAAGTACGAGATGGCTCTGGTAGCGTAGGCAAGATGTTGTATCACCACGAAAGTCATAGTGGTGGTTGTCGGTTAGAGAAACTCCCCATGTTAAGAGATATATTTTATTTACAAGTTTCTGCAAGTTAATTTCAGTATACCAAGTATTTATTATCATTGTTACTTCATTATGAGATATGTGTATCTCTTTTAAAAAATGCTATGTTATTCTAATTTACTGTTTTATCCATCTTACGTACCGTACATTCCACGTACTAATATCCTTAGGGTCTACATCATTTTATGATGTAGACGTAGGTGACAGAGTTCCTCAGTAGTCGCTTTATTGAGAACCTGACAGCATTCCATCTTTTGGGGAGGCCTCTTCTAAGTCAGAGCTTTGGAGTTATCATGTTTCATTGCAACATTTATTTTTTTGTTCAGGCTACTTGGGACCTGTCCCATTAATCCTTTCAAACAGCTTTCGTAGAGGTTCCATAGATTATGTGTCAGTATTCTAGTTCCAGTTTATTCAGTATTGATCATGTACTTTCACATTCAGTTTATGCAGACCATTCATGAGTTAGCTTGTTACTTTTATAGTTTCCCAACTATTGTTTAAGTCTTCCACTGAGTAAGCAGCCAGGCCAAGTCATTCACTTGGGACTATAAATAGTTTCCAAGTGTCAGACACGTCTAGGGTGTAGGCTCAGAGCGTGACATCAAAACCCCTCATCAAATCTCGCAATAGATCTTAGATTTATAACTCAAAACATGCATAGTTGAACAACATTTCATCAAATCCCCAATGTAGTTTATAGTCATAATCCATAATAAGTAATACCCATAATTAAATCAACTTGAAAACATACATTTTATATAAGAAGGAACGTTGGGCACCATGGGTCAAAGCACCTAATGGTTGAAACCCACATACCTCAAACTTGGAGATTCCCTTGATGAAGTATTGAATGAGAACTTGAATCTTGAATGAATTTCTTAAGATCCAAAATGAGTTTGGAACCCTCGATTTTGGATGAAATATTTGTCTAAGTGTTAGAGAGAGTTTTGGGAAATGTCTTAAATGATATGGGGTTGAAATATAGTCACGACCCAACCCAGGGGTCGTGATAAGTGTCGATTGGGCACCCAAACAACACCAAACCGGATTTACAGTCATATTAGCTAAGGAATTTATCGAAATTTCGGAAGAGTTTCCTTTGTTTTACTGACTAACCGCACCTGCGAACAACAATCCTAGCAGATCACAAACATCTATACACATATATACATATATATACGCGGGCCGACAAGGTCAACGCTACTGTAGAACCGCCTAACAACAGTACCATACATACATAATCATATCACAGGTAATATCCCACACCCACATGTATCCACAGACCTCTATACATACGAACTGAATCATAAGACGGGACAGGGCCCCGTCATACCCTCGAATGCAGATAAAGGCAAAATACAGAAAATAAAGGTACATGTAAATACCAAAAGTCTTCTCCTGAGACAAGGGGAGCACTTCAACGGTGGACATAGATCCTAAGAAGAGGGCTCTCTAACCTGTACGTCAGTACCTGCGGGCATGAACGCAGCCCCCCCGAAGGAAGGGGGATAGTATGAAATATGTACCGAATATGTAAAGCAAAAAGTACAAAATATAAGTGAGACTAATAATCCGAATAAAAATATGTGAGTCAAACTTGTATACAAGCATCAAAATAATTCTTTATTTAAATTATCAAAAAAATGTGTATCAGAAGAGAACGACGGCGACCTCCAAACTTGCGCCATACCACAACCTAACACCAGAAGTTTCGAATCTCCAAAAATCTCCAACACAAGTCCCCACTATAATATAGGTGAGCTGAGGCGATGGTGCCACGCACTCACATCAAAGGATAGTTGAGCTGAGGAAAAAGGAGTCCCAGCACTCACGTACCGTAAAGATGTAGAGGTCATCATGCCCGATAAGTGAGCCGAGGAAAAAGAAGTCCAAGCACTCACGTGAGTCGGGACAAAAGGGCCCAGCACCCACACGTCATGATGCCATCCCAAGCCCAGCTCCTTATGTCTCCAACTAAGAAAAGCCGTCCCACGGGCAAACCGACCCGTCGTATCCAACCTACTTCGGAATAGGCTTCAAACCAATTTTTAAGATGACTTAGAACAATTGAACCCATTGCTTTCCAAACATTTTAGTTTTCTGTCAAATGAACACTATTCAGGGATGCTAAAAAGTCCAAAGTTAAGGATGAAGTTAATTTATCATAAGAATGGCTAAGAATGAGCATGGATTATATTTAGACCCAAAATTGTGAAGGAAAAATAGTTTTTCAAATGTACGGCGTCAACTAAGCTTAACCACTCATGCCAAGAGGTAGGAGATCTTTACATACCTCAACTCCTTTCTCCAACTAGTTCTAACGCAAGACCAATCCAATTTAGGCTTCCGGATGTCCAACTTCTACACAAATTACGTTAACACTAACTTTTAATAACCGTATCGGGTCTTAAATCCTAACTTTTTAGTTCCATATTTTATAAATATTTCGACAGCGTCTCCCTTAAAATACGCCACCCAAAAAATTCAACTCGGCTCAAATAATCAATCAACAACAACAACAACAACCTACAACATCAATAAACCCTCTCCAATGCCATCACAACATCAAAACACCGCAAAACGCTGTTACGACATAATTGGTGAAATAGGGCAGCATACATAAAAATATACATCTACAATATTCAACCCTTCCTATATACTCCGAACACTATAATACATCACTCCAACACCCAACGCAAACCCCCAACGTTAAAACATAACATTACACTTTCAATGGGGATCCAATTCGAGCTAGCCTTCATGTAAATATTTACATAGTTTCCCAACACTTCTTTTACCCCAGAAAGACTATTTTTATGTCGAATAAACATAAACACATAACAATAAAACAATATATCGACATATGCAAGCTTGTCCCCAATTCAAACCCCAAATTCAAAATTCACAATTCAACTAACAATCAACCCTCTTTTGATGTTTTACCTTTAATTTAACACATCCCTAACACCCCTACAATCTTTAATTTACATAAATAAAGCTAAAAATCAACATACCTTTCAAGCTCCTAACTAGTCCCAAATCTTCGTAGCCGTCAAACCAAGCATTTTCTTGACCAACTAACGCTTCTATGCCACTTAGGGGATCCAATATACCAAGCTTGAAGCATCAAATAATCGAAAACTTGAAAAAAATGCAATTTTTTTCTGCTACAGTAACCCGAGAGGTTCTTCAATTTGTTCTTGGTTGCTTCAATTTTTCTAAGTGTTGGAAATTTCTCTTGTACAAGATATGCATACATATGTATTTATA
>JAOTQR010121656.1:0-23788 GCA_025774065.1 Solanum ossicruentum | reverse complement strand
CCCGGGCATCCCGAACTCCACCTACGGGATAGGAAGAAAGTCATTAATTCCACTAGGGTGAAAGCAAGTAATTCAACGTAAAGTTAGCTAATGGATTGAAATGCACAATTTTCTTTCTTACTAAAATTTTTTATGAGATAAGGTATGAGTCGTAGACTTCTCTACGACTCATAGACCTTATCGTAGAAACTTGACGTTATGATTTTCTCAGCCAAATTTGCTGACTTAATCCTGAACCTTGGGCTGCCTTGTAAGTGGCACCTGATTTATTGTCACTGCACGACTTAGCTAGCTTGAGCAGTTAGACTTCCTCAAGCTCATGTGCATCCTCATCACCAAACTCTACCTCTTTCATGGTGCTTGTCATCATGCCTCTTTGAATCTGATCTAACTACATTGATACAAGTCCAAACTAACTAGTGATCTTTTGAATTGCCACTGAGTGTTGGTCCACTCTAATGTTTATCTTGGAAATGTCAGACTTGATTGCCTTCAATGTCTCATCTTGAGCATCTACCCTCTTAACAACTGGACAAGCATTCCCTTAATCCTAGAGTTCCTATCTCCTATATTAGGATTATGTAGGGGTACACAACAACTATTCGTCCTGTCGTCCTTGTAGTCCCCTGCTTCATTAGCACCTCTAGGCTAACTCCATTCTGATCAAGCATACTAAGGATATCTATATTTATTTATTCTTGGTTAGAACTCATATCAACTGTTCTTGTGTGATCCGTTAGATGTCCATTCAAGCGCTTTCACACATGGTTTGATTTAATTATAATGTTCATGTGCTCAAAAATTTCGGCTAATGGTTGCTCTACAAATAGACTTCCTAAAAGGCATCAACACTTGCTTGACTATTAGCATCTAGAACTCGGTAGATGTTCTCTACTAGGACATTCCTTGGGATCTCATGGTCCAGTGAATTCCTCAAGCATCTATTAAATCGCTCCTATGTATCAAGCATTGGATCACCTGGGAATTGCTTGAAGTTATTGATCCTATACTCTACTTTGAGCTGGTTTGGTTTGATGAAATACCTTGCTAAAAAAGCCCTCTACAATTCTATCCACTTGGTGATCTAGCCTTGTGGAAACTCAGATAGCCATAATGCACCATCTCCGATAAGAGACAATGGGAAGACAGAAAGTCCCATAACATCCATAGATAGACTTTGTATCCCCATCACACTCTTACAAATAAATGCCATATTGTGTAAGTGGCTATAGGGATCCTTTGATGCTAAGCCCGTATACAACCCATGATTCTGCAGTATTTGAAGTACCCCATTAGAGACTATGAACTTTTTGTCTGCTAGTAGTGGTGGCGACACAATATCATATCCATAGCCATTGGTTAAACTTGTACTAATTCCATTGGTTAGCATTGGGATTAAACCCCGAGTTTGTGGAATGTCCTCCAAAGAAGGTGGGTTCTCGTTCCTATCATCATTATTATTACCCTGATTCAAAGCTGCATTGGTTGCAATGTTGGTATTTTCTTGGGTCATTCTTCTTACAATTTGTTGGACCTCTGGATCAAATAGAGTTAAGGGATTGCCTTGACTCCTAATGTTGGGCATACACTACTGTATACCCTGCAACAAAACAAAAAGAAAAAATAAAAGTAAAACAAAGGGAACTAAGGATTAACACTCGAATTACAATTACTAGTGAATTTAACCAAGTCTAACGGTATTCCCTGGCAACAGCGTCAAAATCTTTGATGTCGCCCAAGTTATATCCTTTTTAAAAGATAAAGCAATAATTTTCAAGATATAAAACAATACCAAAGTCAGGGTCGAACCCAAGAGAATACATTTACTCAAGATCAATTCACCAATAAGCAATTAAAGTAGTTAACCAACTCAATTCCCCCAAGGGAGAGGGGGTTTGCAATAATCATAAGAAAGTAAACTAAACTAACTATCATAAGAGATAATCAATCATAGAGAGCAACTAGGGTATCTTGTTGCCCATGATTCCCTAACTTATTATCGCTAAATAAGTCAATTCTTGTCTAGCGTATAGCATGCAGGACAGTTATTTAAGTTCACCAAGTCCTTTGGTCAAAGGTGAGAGGAGAATTTTAGTATGCGTCTTAGCGTATCTGCATTGTTTGCAATACTAACCATTACCTATAAGTCCCTATCAACCTCCTATTAGCCTAGTTCAGTTCATTAGACGAACACATCATTGAATCTCATTAATTAATCTCTTTTCCTATTTATTACTACCTTGGTCCAGTCAGTAAAACTAGGCAGGTTCTAATGTTGGCCATCACTAGAAAACATGCTAAATAAGGAGAATTAATTAATACATGCATATACCCATTCCAAGAATTGCAAATTACCAAGGTTTACTAAGTTTTTGTGGTTTCGGTAACCCTAATGGTGGATTTAGCTACTCATGCTATGAGTAGATGAAAAAATTATGTGGGAAACAACAACTAAACAGTTATCCAATTGAAGTAAGATCAAGCAAATCTAAGAAGAATGAGAATCACAAGCTTTAAGATCAAATTTACACACATGTTTTCTCACTATCTTCTCTCTCAAGTATTGAGTTCTCTAGGTACAAACCTTAAAAGTACTAAATAATGGCGTCCCCCATGTACAATAACCGAAACATAATATTTATAGTAATTACAATTAAGTCCTTAAAAAAATTGAAAAACTGGTCGCACTCCACGAAAGCTCTCAACAATTTGTATGGTGATTTACGAGTCATAGTCAGGGTCTCATATTCAACTTTTGTGATCTTGGATTTCTTCTCTACAACTTCACTTTATGAGTCATAGACTGACTCATGACTCGTATTGCTCTCTCGTATACTTCAATTGCATCAAATTGTCCTTCACTGAAAATCTTCAAGAAATCAATCTATACGACTCATAGAATTCCCAAGACTTGTATAGAGGTCTTGTATATCTAATCATATTATACTTTTCTGGAATTTGTCATGAAACTACCTCTACGATAATAGAACGCTCTACAGCTCGTAGATGGTCTCGTAAATCACCAAAAACTAGAAAACTTCTGTAATTTTTCCCCATGTTATAACTAACCTTTTTACTGAAAAACTAAACACAAAAACACATAAAACACATAAATGTTGCATTGAGGATACACAAAAATCCTATGTTTAAAGCATCAAAAGTGATGTATTTTGACAGAAAATCAAATTCATTTTACTGATGTATTTCTCGAGAATTTGCTTGGATAACCTCCAGTACGAGAAATAGACTTTGGTAATGATTTGGCTTCTAAGACATTGCCAATATCTATACCTCCATATTGCATGCTGCCAACATTGTAGGATTTTCTCAATAAGACCTTTATCCGAACAAGTATATCACCATGGGGCGCACAAATATTGTTCGTAAAGAAGAAAGATAGGTCTTTGAGAATGTGCACAGACTACATACAGCTAAACAAGGTAACAATATGTAATAAATATCCTTTACTTTGTATAGAAGATCTTTTTGATCAGTTATAGGGAGCTACCTACTTCTCAAAGATAGATTTTTGATTTGGTTATCATCAACTTCAGATCAGGGAGGAAGATATTGCTAGAACAACATTCATAACTCAATATATGCACTATGAGTTTTTTTTATGTCTTTCGGACTGACAAATGCTCCAGCAACATTAATAGACTTGATGAATAGGGTGTTCATTCCCCTCTTAGGTAAATTCGTGATAGTATCTATTGAAGATATTTTTGATATATTCCAATAGCCAAGAATAACACAAGAATCATTTGAAGACTATATTACAAAAAATGCGAGAACATAAGTTATATGTTAAGTTCTCAAGGTGGGAATTTTGGCTAGGCTCAGTAGCATTTCTGGGTCATGGTATCCAAAGATGGAATTAAGGTGGATTCCAAAAAGGTAGAAGCCATGTAAAAATGGCCTAAACCTATGTCACCTATAGAGATTCACAGTTTTTCAATTTGACAAGTTATTATAGGTATTTCATGCAGGATTTGTCCAAAATAACAGCCCCTTTACCAAGCTAACACAAAAAAGTGAAGTTTCAGTGGACAGAAGAACATGAGAAGAGCTTTGAAAAACTCAAAACATGTTTGACAATAGCGCTAATATTAGCCTTACCATCAGGTTCCAGAGGATTCATGCTGCTTTGTGATGCTTCTAGGGTTGACCTAGGATGTGTTCTTATGCAAAATGGTCGCGTTTATCACCTATGCTTAAAGACAATTGAAAAAGTACAAGCAGAACTATCCTACACATGATCTGGAGATGGTCGTTGTAACATTTGCTCTTAACAAATTTAGAGGCATTACCTATACGGTGAAACTTGCGAGATACATACTGACCATAAGAGATTAAAGTATATTTTTCGGCAAAGATGTCTCAATATTTAACAACGATGGTGGATGGAATTACTCAAGGATTATGATTGCATTATCCCGTATCATCCTAGAAAAGCCAATGTTATAGCCGTCGCACTGAGTAGAAAATCTATAGGCAGTTTAACATATATAGCTCCTGAAAGGAGTCAATTGGTGAAAGATATGTAAAGACTTGAGGGTACAAGACTTAGTATGGGAAAGTCAAAGACATTATTTGCTTATTTGTGCAAGAAAAATTTTTGTTGTTGGAGTGCATTAAAGCTACCCAATATGAGGATGAGCACCTTTGCAAATATCGGGATGTGCTCATAGCTAGTAAAAGTAAGAAGAAGAATGTCGATTCATGGTATGGTTCGACTAGGTGGCTGGTTATGTGTAACTGACATATATGTTTTAAGATGGCTTATTTTAGAGGAATCTCACAGCTCTAGATATACTATTGTCACAACCCAAAATAGGGCCAAGATGAGACACGATGAATGGGGACCCCGAAGGGTCCCCAAACAAGCCTCTTAACTTATCATTACACATCACTGGTTGTGGAAGCATTTAAATGACATGAAAGAGTAGAAATAGGGGCTCTTGGACAAAGGGGAAAGCTTGCACAACATCGTAGTTAACAAATAACAGTCAAGTATCATACCATAGATACATAGTATGTCCAACAACACCTTTACTACATAAATAAGAGTAAAGGACAAGACAAAGCAATCGGGCTCACCGTCATAGTCTAAATAAAAAGTAAAGAAGAATGTTCAAAACATAATAAGAGAAACATATCATAAGGTCCCCAAATTGGAGGATTCACCAACTAACTTGAGTAGCACCGAACTATCCACGTGGAGGGGAAGGATGATCAACTTGGGCTTCGATCCCTACATGGCGACATCATGTAGGCGTAGAGTATGCATTAGTACGTTTCCATGTACTATGTAAGATGTAATGAAACAATAGATGGGCATCATAATCAAAATACATAATATTAAACAATAGGAATAATATACAATATGGCATGAATGATCAATGCTTAAATAAATCATTCTTAGTAACTCATGCTCATATAGGATGTGATATGTGAAGAAGAAACCAAGTTAGCTATTCAATGTATAAACCCCTTGGTCATTGTGTGGTATAAAATCCTCGCATGGTTGATGGTAATCACAACTTACCAACACGGTGATGAAGTATGAACCCCTCACATAGTTAACGAATATAAACCCCCAATATGGTTACTCGGGCTCTTGTCCCCCTGAATCGGGTATAGTCTAATGTAGCACTTTATATAGAGTATATCATAGACATAAGCTCATTTCATCATCATATAGTCATTCATATCATATCTCATGCTTTGGACCATCAACTACTCAAGAAACCACATCTAGACATTTTATAAAACACTTAGAGGGTGTGTAATGGTAGTGTAAAACCATGCAGTTTGGAGATGAAACCATGCAAGAAAATCAATTGTAAAACCATAAATCAATACCTTGCAATACCGTCAAGACATATACATCAAAACGTCTTATTAAATCTTACAGTAGATCCATGATTTATAGCTCAAAACATAGCAAAACAGTCATAACTTTACATTGCTTTAACATAGTGTGCAGTGAATTTCATAATAATAAAGACCTATTTTTAAATCAACTTTAAATCATGCAATTTGAGTAAAAGGAGGTTTAGGTATCATGGATGAAAGGAACCTATGAGAGAAACCCACATACCTTAGCTCGGAGATGAACTTGGTAAAGATTGATGATGGAGACTTGAAGCTTGAAGAAGAACCTTGAAGAAATCCTTAAGATTGGTCTTGAGTTTTGGGACTTGAATTTAGGGTGAAGGATGATCTACAGGTTTGAGGAGATATTAGGGAATGTCTTTGGATGATATGAGGGTGAAATAAGGCTAAGTATAGGTAAAAACACGTTTGGGAAAACGTAGGCTCAAGACACAAAGCCTTGAACCGAGATAAAAATCACTGGCAACAAAATACACAAGTCTACAATGTGGACCTATCTTGGAGGCCAAACTAACACACGTCTGCGATAGCTGCATGTCATGATGCCACCATGTAGGAATCGAAGCTCGCTTAAGCATCTCTGCCCATGTGGCTGGTACGGTTTCACTCAAGCTTGATGGTGAGTCCTTTATTTTAGGGGCGTTCGCTTATGTTTCTTATGTTATGTATTGATTCCTTCTTCTTTATTGCTATTTTTACTATGAGGGTGAGCCCAGTTTCTTAGTCTTGTCCCCCGGTAAGTATCTATGTTTAGAGGTGTTGTTGGACAAGTTATTTATTATGTCTAAGGTTGACTCATCTATGTTATTTATGTATTAAACACACTCTCTCTCTCCCTTAGTCCTAATTCCCCTTGTTCATGTTTCTTATGTTGCTTTATATTGCTTCCGCGACTAAGAATGTGTAATGATATGCTATGAGACTTGTTTGGGGTTCCTTCGGATTCCTCATTCACCGGTCACGTTTAGGCCCTAAGCTTGGATCCTGACAATAACATGGGCCCCTATAAGTCTTATCACAGGTCGAACACATAGCATCACCCTTATCCTTGAGACTTTGGAACTTCCCTTCAACACGAGCCCTCTTCGCCTCACTATCTATCCTCTTACCATTTGAAATCCCGAAAGCACCCACTTATTGTTCGAGGTGAGTTGCTAATTTTGCCACAGCTTTGGCCATTTTCCATAGAGCATAGCAAGTATCCGCATTCGTATTATTACTGTCTTGAGTAAGTTGAGACATATCCTGCAATGTAACAATTAGGGGTTAGTAATAAACCCTAGGGGATCTAACTCTATCGCATTACATGGATCATGAAGAAGTGGAACATTTTGTAGAATGCTTCATAGGCTCTTACTCATAGATGTAGTGGACAACACAACCATGAATAAAACTCTAATCAATGTGATGCGTTGAACTCCTAGGATCTATCAACCTAGTTCTCTGATACCAACTTTGTCACGACCCAAAATAGGACCTAGATGTGACATGGTGAATGGGGAGCCTGAAGCATCACCAGATAAGCCTCTTTAACTTATCATTACACATCATTGGTCGTGAAATCATTTAAATGATATAAAAGAGTAGAAATAGGGGCATCGGGATTAAGGCGAAAGCTTTCGCAACATCATAATCAAGGAATAAGAGTCAAGGTTCATATCATAGATACATAGCATGTCCAACAACACCTCTGGCATATAGATAAGAGCAGGAGACAAGACAAAGCAACCGGGCTCACCCTCATAGTCTAAATAGAAAGTAAAGAAAAGTGTTTAATAAATAAGAAGAGAAACATATACTAAGGTCCCCAAAGTGGATGACTCACCAACTAACTTGAGTAATGCCGAACTAGCCACATGGAAGAGAAGGATGATCAATTTGGGCTTCGTCCCTATATGGTGACATCATGTAGGCATAGAGTATGTGTTAGTGTGTTTGCATGTACTAAGTATGTAGGATGCAATGCAACAATAGATGGGCATCATAATCAAAATACATAATATTAAGCAATAGAAATAATATACAATATGACATGTATGAACAATGCTTAAATAAAACATGCTTAGTAACTCATGCCCATATAGGATATCATATGCGAAAAAAGAGAGACCAAGATAGCTATTCAAGTTATAAACCCCTTGGCAGTTGTGTGGTATAATCCCCTCACATGGTTGATGGTATTCACACCTTACCAACAGCTGACGAAGTATAAACCCCCAGTATGGTCACTCGAGCTCTTATCCCCCCGGATCAGGTATGTTGTAATGCAACACTTTATATAGAGTATATCATATACATAATCTCATTTCATCATCATACAGTCATTCATATCATATCTCATGCTTTGGACCTTTAACTACTCTAGAAACCACATCCAGACATTTTATCAAACATTTAGAGGTGTGAAGTGGTAGTGTGAAATCATGCAATTTAGAGATGAAATCATGCAAGAAAGTTCATTGAAAAGCCATTAATCAACACTTTGTAACACCCTCAAGACATAAACATCAAACCCCCTTATCAAATCTTACAATAGATCCAAGATTTATAGCTCAAAACATATCAAAACAATCAACTTTACATAGCTTTAACATAGTTGTGCAGTGAATTTTATAATAAGAGTCCCATTTGTAAATCAACTTTACATCATGCAATTTGAGTTAAAAGAGTCTTGGGTTTAATGGGTGAAAGGATTCCATGAGAAAAACCCATATACCTTAGCTTGGAGATGCAATTTATGAACATTGGAGATGGAGACTTGAAGCTTGAAGAAGAACCTTGAAGAAATCCTTCTGATTGGTCTTGAGTTTTGGGACATGAATTTTAGGTGGAGTGTGAGTCTAAGTGTTTGAGAGGATATTGGGGAATATTTTTGGATGATATGAGGGTGAAATAAGGCTAAGTATAGGTAAAAACACATCTGGGAACACTTAGGCCCAAGACCCAAAAGCCTTAGACCAAGATAAAAATCACTGTCAACAACATACACAGGTTCGCAACGCGAACCTATGTCTGAGGCCAAACTAACACATGTCTGCAATAGTTGTGTGTCCCGGTGCTATCGCGGATCATCTTTGGAAATCAAAATTTTAAAAAATTGAAATTGTGATTTGATTGCTCTAAAATCGAGATTAGACTATCTTTCTCCTAATATTGACCCCTTGAACAAGAAAATGAAGTTGGATTTTTGATATCGCTCATGGATTTTGAGATGGATGAAATTTAAAATTTTGGGCATTTCGAGGCACATTTTTGGGTACTTTTTGGGGTTGTTACAACTATACACCCTGCTTTCAAAAAACTTTTATCATGATCTTAAGCAATTGTATTGGTGGGAAGGTATGAAGAAAGATGTTGCCAGCTTTGTTTCAAATTGCCTGACATGTCAACAAGCTAAAATAGAGCATTAGTTACCCACAAGATTACTACAAGAGATCTAGCTTCCTGAGTGGAAATGGGGAAGAGTTACTATGGATTTTATGGTTGGTCTACCACAAATCCTTAGAGGTTATGACTTTGTATAGGCCATTGTAGATCGATTAACAAAATTAGTACACTATGTACTAGTAAAGACTACTTTTATTGGAGAGAGATATGCCCAGATATTTATGAATGAAATTGTTCTACGTCATGGAGTCCCAATATCCATCATCTCTGGCAGAGGGTCATAATTCACTCACGCTTTTGGAGGTCTTTTAAAGAAGCACTGGGTACGCAAGTAGAGCTTAGTACTGCATTCCACCCACATGTAGATGGACAATATGAGCATACTATAAAAATCTTAAAGGATATGTTGAGAGCATGCATTCTTGATTTTGGAGGTACTTGGGATACCTAGTTGCCTTTAGATGAATTAACTTACGACAATAGCTTTCAGTCTAACATTTAGATGGCTCCATATGAAGCCCTTTATGGTAGACGATGTCATTCTCATATAGGTGGTTTGAGGTTGGAGTAGTTAAGGTGTTAGGACAAGACTTGGTTCAAGAAGCCATAGACAAGGTCTAGATAATCAGACAGAGGTTGCTTATTTATCCAAAGTAGAGAAAATTCATATGTAGATAAGAGGAGAAGAGATTTAGTATTTGCAGTTGTGGATAAAGTTTCCCTACGAGTCTCTCCTATGAAAAAGGTAATGCGATTTGGTAAAGTTAAGCTGAGCCCGAGGTATATAGGTCCATATGAGATACTTGGCCAAATAGGAGGAGTGGCATATCAATTGGAGCTCTATCATAAGATGTCCTTTATCCACCCAGTGTTTCATGTCTCTATATTAAAAAAGTATGTACCAAACTCCTCTCATATACTTGAAACACCAACTATACATATTGATAAGAATCTAACGTATGAAGAGAAACCAATGTCTATTATTAATAGACAAGTAAGAAGGATACGGTCAAAGAAAATTGTCCGTGAAGGTCCTATCGAGGAATCATACCATTGAAGAAGCTACTTCGGGGTTGGAGAATGATATGCGAGTCTAGTACCGCAATTTGTTTCAAACTGAAGGTACATACTTATCTTAAATTTGGGGACCGAATTTTCTAAGATAGGGACAATGTAACAATCTACGATTTAAAGAAGGTCACACTTACACCTAATTACAACAAAAGAGGGCTAAAAGCATTGACTTTAAAATAGTTATATGTGCAGCAATTCAAGATAGATTGGGCTTAACCCATTAAAAGCCCATCACGTGAAAGAGATAAATGGGGTTGAACACATTAGAAAGAGTAGAAAGGTTGTTAGCCACTTTTGATGAAAAAAATTACGTACAACTTCTGAATAAATTTTTGAGAAGAACGGAGGAAAATAATAAAATTCTTTCAAGTCACCTAGTCACCAACAAAGAAAATAAAGTAGAAGAAGAAGGTAATTTCGAAATTTGATTTGTTTATTTCATAGCCATAGAAATTAGAGTGGAAAGTTAAGAAACCTCTATGGGTTAGGAGAAATAGGGAAAAATTTGTAAATGAGGAAAACTAAGATAATCCCTTTAAACGCTCTTTGAATTATATAAATGAGCGATATGAATTGGAGTAGTTGATGAATTGGAAGTTGTATAAATTATATTAGAAACTCAAGTAAAGATCGCTAGAGGGGCAATGCGGAAGCTGGTGTTGGGTATCATAAACAGTGATTTACTCTAGTTTAGGGCTGATTAATTGATCCTGGTATAAGTTTGGATGAAGAATTGAATAAATAATTATAAACGTATGCTAAAATGGATGGATTAAAAACTAGTTAAATTACTCATGATTTTGGGTATTACATATGTATATCATCACATGGATAGAAAATAGAAAGTCTAAAAAGGGATTGAGAATTTCTGAAGTTAATATGAACTAGCTTTTACAAAAAAGGTAACATGAGATTTTTATGATATGTGTATAGATTGACCGAAGAGAGTCTTACGGATTGCTTGAAGTTACAAGTTTGGTACTTTTATATGAGTACTATGAGTAGTAATCTTAGCCCAATTTGTATTTGACAAGTTTCATAATATTTACATAATTATAAAGTAAATGTATTTCTGAATAGTTTGAATTTGCCTATGGGACAAGCCCTTTACTTGATTTGATAACAAAATAGCTATTTGAGATGATCTTACTTTCACAAGACAAGTATATTGATAATTGATATTATTATTGTTATTAAAAAGATTTTGACATTCACTTGAGATATAAGCACTTTTGCATGTGGTTTTATTAAGTTGACATAATATGATTACAAGATTTACATGCTTGGTACTTCTTTGCAAAAGCATGCATGGTTTATAAAAAAGATTTTTAGTGAGAGTAGATCTTGATGAATCTCGTAGAAAATGGTGTGCTCGTTAGACCTAGTGCACCTTGTATTTACTCATTATAGGTAGAGTTCTTGCTTGTGAGAAGGTAGAACTAGCATATCGTTACTGATATCCCTTGAGTAAGGATTTATTAATATGGAATTTACAGTTATCCTCTATTCTTTTAAGAAGATAAACATACAAATTACCGATGACGGATTACATGATTCATTCTTGGAAACCTCCTGAATAGATGTACATAATTTGATATGAAAGTGTTTTACTAAGTCTATTTCTAAATAGCTAAGTTGATTTGCTAATATGAGAAAACAAGATTATTTATGGTTATTGCATTTTGAAGGAGCATTTGGTATATGATTTGATTAATATACTAGCATATTTTCTGACTTGTCCCTCCTTAAATGGTTGTGGATAAGTGTTATTACTCACTGGGCTAGTGTCTCACTCACCGTTATATTTTTTACTGATAATACAGGTGATATTGATAATGATTTAGTTAGCTAAAGACAACATAATGATTCCATGGTGATCCCCACTTTTTTAAGTGTGGGAAACAAGCTTATTTTGCTATGGACCTTGCTTTAAATTCTTAGAGAGTAGTTGTATAGTCATTTCTTTATTTACAGTCATGGGTATTCTTTGTTTATTCTACATATGTGACTGAGATTAAGTTTATTCCAACTATTGGAGACGAGTTAGTTTACTGTGTGGAGATGTGATTAATAATTGATATAGTGACTTGATTTGGAAATTTAGTAGCTATCTTGTTTGATAGGTAAAATTTTGGATAGGCCTGAAAATGAAGGAGACTCTACTTGATTTTCTGCAGAACTCTAAGAAGGATTGCTTTGTGATTCTCCCCATTAGCGTCGGTCACAATCCTAAATTGGGTCATGACATAATCATGGATTCTACTTGTGATAAGGATAATTCTCATATAAATGAATTACCAAAGGTTTTAATGAGCTATTCTATATCTTATAATGAGTCATTATTTTTCAAGCTTATGTATGGTAAATGCATATAATTATTTTGTTGGGATTTGGCTTAGCACCAAGAAGGCTTGAGGTAGGGTTCGGTTGGTGGACATTAAGGTTGTTTACCTAAAGGAGTCCTAGTAGCAACTTTTTGTCTAAAACTATGGGCCACCATAGGTTGACTTATAGGCCTAGCTAGTGGATCCACAAATGGCTCAATGAATGAATGGAAGTACCATGATGAGCCTACCTTAACAAGTAGCCTCCTCTTTTCTTGATGCAGGGGTTTCATTGGGTTACATATAGTAACTCACATGGTCTTATTACAGGTTAAGGTTAGTATCCTACAAAATTTCTAAGTTACTTTAAATTATACTATGTTTTAAATGCTTGACTGTATAATCTTAAATTGTTTATTACTTCATGCTTTACTTCATGTCCTATAGATTTTCCTCTTGCATCTCATGACTCATGCACTATATTTCATGCTACATTGTATATCATGCATTCGCTACATACATAGTACATTCAAAGAAATAACAAATACTCTATATCTACATTGATTTATAATGTAGGGTCTAGTATTCCTCTTTCCTCATGAGGCTATCGTGTGAATATCATTGAAGAAAGATTGGTAGTTCCTCATGATTCAAGGGCAAGACCATCTTATGCTATTCTCTACTTTTTGTTCATAATAACACTTTGAAACTTTATATTTCTTTATACTTTTGTTGACGGTGATCTAGGTACATGTGTTGGCCCCTACCTAAGCTAGATTATGTAAAGGCATGCAGAATGTAATGTAAAGAGTCAATGTTATCTTTCTTTTTGGATAAAGCTTGCTTCTTTTTCTGATGTTGATGCTTAAGACCCATTCACTATTTCCTTATAGATTGTGATGATACTTTAAATGTCTTATGAATGCTTATTAATATATTAAGAAAGATTAGTTAGGGTCCTTTGAGTTTTTGATCATTGCGTCACACCTAGGGCCTGGCTTGAGATATGAAAAATATACTATTAAAGATAACGTTTTGAAGTGTTATAAGAAGTCCAATTTGCCTCATCAAGTAATGTTTTATTCATGAGTATGAAGTAAGCCACATCTATGATTAGGATGCTATAAGGCATTTTAGGAAATCTTCATTTCTTTCACGATCCATGTAATACTATAGTATGTACTTTAAGGCTTTCTCTTCTAATACATTTTCTTTATACTTCTAAGAAAGTTCCTCCATAAAGATCCTTGATTCATAGAGGCGTTAATGATAATTAGGAACAAGTTCCTCTATCTCCTCAAGCTCCCAATGACCCTATGGTCAAACAAGTAACTGATGTGGGATTCTGCACTGCCTTTCAAATGCTAGCAAATGTTGTGAACACTCAAGCCAACAAAACAGAGATGGTGCAAGTTATGGGATCGACAGTTGTTAGAGTTGGAGACTTCATGAGAATGAACTCACCTGAGTTCCATGGTTCTAGGGTAGATGAGGATCCCTAAGGGTTCATTGATGAGATCTATAGGATTCTGCCTATTATGCATATATCCCTATGATAGAAGGTCGAGATAGCTACCTAATAACTGGAGGGTGTATCTACAGTGTGGTTTTTTCAATGAAAAATATGAGAGAGTTGAAGATTTGGGTCCTATTGGTTGGGAAAAGTTCAAAGGTGCATTCCTCAACCGGTTCTTTCCCTTGGAATGGAGGGAAGATAAAATTCAAGAATTCATCAACCTTTATCAAGTGAGAATGAGTGATAGTGTATTCCCTCAAATAACCAAACTGTCCAAATATGATCTTTTTATGGTTTCGGATCCAATGGCATCAATGAGTAATTTTGGATGGGTGTCTCCGACTTGGTGTCCCAGGAGTGCATGATGGACATGCTAATCAAGGGGATGGACAATTTTTAGGCTTATGACATATGCAGAAGAAATTGAGGATGGAAAGATGAGGAATAGGGCTAGAGAGTCTAAGTGGGCTTAGGTTGATGGTTCTGGATTTTCCCACCAAAGGTCAAAAAATAGTAGAAATCATAAATTCTTGGTGGAAAAAGCAATTTGGACAAGGTTCAAGCAATAATTTATCTCCAAGTTTCAATAAGGATAATGGTCAAACTGTAAGGCTCAAGAAGGAGGTTCGGGTACTCAAGTTATTGCCATTTGCAAGAAGTGTGGAAAGACTCATAAGAGATAACATTTATCTAGGTCCAATATATTATTTCGGTGCGGGAAGCCTAACCACATAGTAAGGATTATAGATGTGGTGGTGGTATTAGACCTCAAGGCCAAGCTACTCATGGTGGATGAGCTCAACTAGGTGGTGCTCAATGCCACAATAGGTTCTATGCACTCCATGCACGGAAGGATGTTGAAAATTCTCTTGGTTTCCGGTCTTTGTCTTTGATGCATATTCTTTACTTGATCCAGGTGCAAATTTATCTTGAGGTTTGATATATGCTCTGATATCTTTCTAGATCTTTTTTCGGTTTATACCCCCATTGGTGATTCGATTTTAGCCAAGAGAGTCTATAGAAGTTATTCTATATCGGTCTTGCATAAATTAATATCATGTGATCTTATTGAACTTAACATTACTGATATTGACATTATTCTTGGAATGGATTGGCTTCATACTTCTTGTGCATCTATGGACTATTTAGGTCATAGGGTCAAATTTCAATTTCCTAGTGATCATGTTCTTGAATATAAAGATAGTGATTTAGTGATTAAGGCCATCTAACATATACTGTGGGTTAGGAATGTAAATTTTGATGCTCCTAATTTTGAATCAATCCCTATCATAAATGAATTCTCGATGATTTATCTAATATTCCTCCCAAAAGGAAAATAGATTTTGGTGTTATCTTCTTCCCAATACTCAATCCATCTGTACTACTCCTAACTGTATAACTTTAATAAAGTTAAAGAAATTGAAGGAGTAATTGAATGATAAGGATTTCATAAGGCCAAACATGTCACTTTAGGGTGCTCCCGCATTATTTATTAATAAGAAAGATGGTCGAAGCATCTCACCTTGGGGTTCTCCCATATTATTTGTTAGTAAGAAGGATGAGCCACTTTGTATGTGCATAGATTACTAGCAATTGAATATGGTCTCCATAAAGAACAAGTATCCCATTACAAGAATAGATGATTTATTTGATCAGCTCCAAGTTGCAAGTTGCTTTTCCAAAATTGGTCTTCGGCCAAGTTATCGCCAATTAAGGGAGAGGGAATGTGATGTTTCCAAGATGACATTCCAAACAAGGTATGGTATTTGTAAATTTTTAGTTACGTCATTTGGGTTGACAATGTTCCTTCTATCTTTATGGGTTTGATGAATCAAATTTTCAAATATATACTACTATGTTTTTAGTAGCGTTTGTTGATGATATATTGGTTTATTCCTGTAATGAGGAAGAGATATGGGTCACTTAAGAATAGTCTTTCAAATTGCCAAATTTAATAAATGTGACTTTTGGTTTAGAGAGATGGCCTTTATTGATCACATTGTGTCTGGTAATGACATCATGATTGATCCTAAGAAAATTGAGTACGTAAAGAATTTTCCTAGACTATTGTTTCCTTCATATATTAAAAGCTTTTTTGATGTTGCCAAATATTATAGGAGATTTTTTGAAGGGTTCTCCTCTATTGCATTGCCTTTAACTAAGTTAAACCAAAAGAAGGTGAAATTACAATGATTGGATGAGTGTGAGCAAAGTTTCCAAATATTGAAAGATCATTCTTCATCAGCCCCTATTTTGACATTGTCAAAAGGTGTCGATGGATTTGATGTGTATTGTGATGCCTCATGTGTTGGATTGATTTGTTTGTTGATGCAACATGTCAATGTTATATTGTATGCTTCAAGGCTTTTGAGGGTGCATAATCACAATTATCCAACTCATCATCTTGAATTGATGGCAGATGTATTTGCATTGAACATTTGACATCATTAATATTATGGGGTGTATGTTAATATATTTACCGACCACAAAAGATTGCAATATATATTTAGCCAAAGAGACTTTAACCTTAGGCAAAAAAGGTTGCTTGAATTACTAAAGAATAATGAGATGAGTGTGTTGTATGTTTTGGGTAAGGTAAATGTTGCTGCTGATGCTCTTAGCTGGTTGTCTATGAATAGTATTGCTCATATTGATGATGATAAGAGGGAGTTGGATAAAGATGTGCATCGATTGGACCATTTTGGTATAATATTGAGTGGCTCTAATGAGATTGGTATTCTTTTTCAAAATGGTTCAGAATCTTCTTTTGTAGAAAATGTTAAAGTAAAGCAAGTCATGAATCCAACCTTAGTTGAGTTGACGAAGTTGATTGTTTATAAGAAGATTGAGATTTTCTCAAAAGGGGAGATAGAGTACTATGTCACCAAGATTAATTATGTGTCCCAAATGTTGATTTCCTAAAGGAGAAGTTAACTAATGAAGGTCATGGGTTTTGATATTCATTCATCTGGGATCCACCAAATATATAGAGACTTGAGGGAAGTGTAATGGAGGAATAGTATGAAGAGTGACATAGCAAAGTTTGTAATGGAATAACCAAATCACCAACAAGTGAAACTTGAATACCACAGACCAACGGTTTAGCTTAATACATTGAAATTCCATCATGGAAGTGGAAAGATGTTGTCACGACTTGAACCTGGGGCATAGGAGTTGCATGGCGAATTGGAACCTAAGAATTTCCAAACAAGCCTCATAGAATCCATTCACACATCATTCGTTCGGAAACGTATACAATATAGTAAACACATAATTCTAAGGGATGGAAAGCAGGACTCACGTTATGGGAAATGTCATAGGGATGGGGATTAACCTGGATTCACATAAGCCATTGTACATAAAGACTAAGGGGAGGGTAAGTATCACTCACTCTATCGGGGTAATTTGGGACTTAGGATATTTCATATCATAATATAAAAGCATATCACAATACTCATAATCAATCCATAAAACAATATTCGATCGATAGCCACAACCATAATCATAAGATCTGAATACAATACTTAGCATATAAACATAAAAGAGTCTACAAGATGTCTAACAATGCCTCTAGTCATAAGATAAGATGGGGGCTAATACATATCCAAGGCTCACCCTCAAAGTAAATAACATAAACTAAGCATCCTAGGTAGAGGAATGGTTGCTTTTCCTCGGAAGATATAGGACCACAACAAGTGTCTCAAGATCTACTCTAGTCATCATATAGTGGATGAAAGTAGTACTCGGCCCTTAAATGGTTACATCACGTAGGCAAAATTATGTGTTAGTATGTTTGAATGTACTAAGTATGCGGATGTGCAATGCATATGACTTATCTAACCTGAATTCAATGTTAGATGACAAGGGCATATAATACAGAAAGAGATATATAACAAGGGAAAGTAATATAGCAATATGCCATGAAATCCATGATGCATGAAATGCCATAATGCACATATATAGAGAGAATGTGACTATAACCGACAAATCAAACTCATGTGATCTATTAAATGAATTAGTCCAATGTAGACCTCCCATCGGTAAGAGAAGATTACCTACCAAGTGTAATCTACATCACACTTTACGACCTCATTTTTTTGGCAATGGCTATCATATACCTATACTGGCATATAGTTCAAGGAAAGGGAGAGAACCATTGGGGATAGGCCTTACACCCCCAATCCATTCAGTGATAAGTCAACTTTCAAAAGGGCCACAAATCATTTCAAATTATTTCAATGCATACTTGGGCTCAAAGGTGAAATATCTTTCCTAATCATTCATACTTGGGCTCAAAAGCCGAAGTATAGTTCCAATCATACTTCTCATGCATAGGAATAGCTCATTAATATATCTCGGAATGGTGTAAACACCCAAAATTCTCAAAGAGACATATCATAGACATTTCTGTGATCAAATTCTTATCATAATCATAATATTATTCAAAATCATTTACATAAGCGTAATTAAGCTTAACCCACTTCCTAAACTTCAAAAAATCCAAAGATCATGAATGCATATGCCATGAATGATGTGAAATTAGCATGGACAATATAAATTCAATCTAAAATCAATAATAGAACATTACATTCAAATAAATTCATAAGCAAAATCCACATTCAAATCCAAATTTAAATTACCCATGCTTAAATTAACCTTTAAAGGGACAATGCATACTCAAATCTTCGAATGGTCATGTAATTTAACATGTTAGGGCTTAGATCAAGTTAAAGTCAATAATAAATATAGCTCATACATTAATTGAATTTGATAAACAATAAACTTATACACCCACATTTAAAACCATAAATTAAATGTAAAAGAATTTGGGTCTTCTTGGTTGGAAGGGACCAAGAATCAATCCCACATACCTAAGTTCACCAAAAAGAAGTAAGAAGAATTTGATGAAGATTAAAGTCCTTCCTTGAATCCCAAGCTAATTCTCCACTAGAGTTTGAGAGGAGTTCTTAAGAGTGAGTTGAAATAATTTTGAATATAAGAGTAAATTTTGAATGAGGCAATGAAGTATAGCTCATTTGAATAATTTTATATAGCATAGAAAGTACAAAAGACCCTAATGAGAAACCATAATTACAAAAATTCTATTAACGAAATGAGTAGAAAAATTATTGCCAGGGGTTCCATAGGAGTGTATACGGCACATTATAAGGTATATAGTATGTATACTCCTCCATGATCTGACACTTGGAAAAATTCTTGTTGACGAATGTCCAAGACGGTAATTCCATACTTAGAAAAATTGCACACTTGTAAGGCTCCACCTATGAGAAGTATGAAAAGTGCTAGAAAAGAGTTCAAAAAATTTTTTTTAAAGTGGCAATCATTATGAGGGGTTCTATGAGCCATAACTAGCTCCACGAGTCGTAAGTTGTGCTCGTGGATTGAAGGTCAAATATGGTTAAATTTGAGATTTTTGGGGATTTAATATATGACTTATTAGATGGCCCATGAAATGGCTTACGAATCGTTTGTCAAGTCGTGGAAGGTGATTTAGAGAGAGGTTTCTGAGTCTCTGGAATAACATTAGACGAGACCCTCTCTATGACTCATAGAGTGCACCACAGCCAGTAAACGGGGTCTCGTGATCCTATCTGGTGGTTTCACGACATGAAGATACAACCTTATCAAATCTCTTGACGGCCTCATGTATCCCCTCCATGACCCCTCATGTAATTCCAAGCCCCTTACTTATCAAGTCAAGTGCAAACGATTCTAATCGCCTAAGTTCTACCATGAGTTCGTATATACATCAACTTCAAATCACCATATCTCTTAGAACACAATGAATTAGATGTTGTGAAACCCAAAAAAGACATCTATTTGGATTTTCTTTCCAATGCAACTGGTTTTACTTTATTTGGAGTTCAGACCAAGAAGTTATGCCCATTTTACTGAAGCACTATCAAGATGTTGGTTTCTACGACCCACTCTATGTGCCGGGGAATGACTCTATGGCCCATAATTAGGTTTTCTGAAACTATCTTGCTAGATTTAAAAAGGGTACATTATCCCTTTCCTCACACCCTAAGCCCAATCTCACATCGTTTTGACTTCCCACATGCGCTATATTAGTCTAAAACTTCCCAAATGACCCTAATCCTAATTCATTCTTCAAAAACCTAATTCTAAAAAACTCTCTCAAGTATCCAGAGGTCCTCCATTGAAGAAAAGGCTAGGGTTTCAGTTTTCTTCACAAAAAAATCATGATTTCATCCATAAATCTTCGGTTCAGGTATGTGGGTTTGAATTTGACCCTAGCCTTTTCTTCAATGGATGAAATCATAACTTTTTGAATTTGACCCGTGGTTTATGTATGTTGTGAAGTTATGGAAAATGATTTTGATCATGTAATTTGTGATGCATTCTTAGTTATATGTAGTGTACGAGTATTATGTTATGACCTATGATGCATAATAAGTTGAAATTCAGGACTTTCTTGTTAGGGTTTTAGAATAATCATATTGAGTTGATTTGAATGATTCCAAAGACTTATAGTATGAATTTATTGATCCCTTTAAGCATATATTATTATGAAATAATATTTAATTCCATGAGAAAAAAGCTTTGCCTTGAATCCCTATCTTATGGAAGCTAGGGTTTTAGAGATATTTGATGGGTCTCCTAAACATGATTTTTAAATTGATGAATCCTACTACTTATATGCATGAAAAATTATAAACTAAAGTGTCTTACTCGAAACTTATGAATTTATTTGATGTATATATACAAGCTAATTTGGAGACACTAAGATGATGATATGAGTTCCTTAAACTATCTTTCAATTGGTGAATCCTTCTAATCTTATATATGAGTAGCTAGTAATTTTCACGATTCCATGACTAACTGTGATTTTTCCTTACTTATGGAATTTTGGGTTATGAAGTTAATAGAGGTCTTCTTGATTTTATTTAAGTTTCTACATTCTTTATTCTTGTTGTATATGAATCGAGTCTAAACTATATTAATTTCAGGATTATAAGTCTTTAAGCATGCAAATCTCATGTTTTTAACCTAAGCTATGTGAATAATATGTTTCATGAAAGAAGAAACTCTAAATCCATGTTACATAAAAACATAAGGGTCCTACATGGTAAAAGTTAATGTTTATGATATGGCTTCAAGAGAATATTATGAAACTTTATGTAACATCATAAATCCCTTTCTTTATATGTTCGGATGTTATGAATAATGGAGTTTTCCAAGTATTTTGTGAGACACATTGAAGTTATATGAAACATATGTATTATATAAAAGTTTTCTTTATGATGTTATGGTGTAGAAGTTTATGCATGTCATGACTATACTCTTGTCTATATGTTATTTGGGACTAGACTCATTGGAGTCAAGGATGAATGAAGAAAAGAAATGTGAGTCCCCACCTAGTTATGGCTAATGAAATGATAACGCGTTAGTAGAGGGATAGGATGATGATGCTAACCAATAGTAGAGGCTTAGCCAAGATGTAGGAGTTATTCTTATGATGATGATTAATGCTCTAAATGTTGATGGGATGGGTTAGTAGAATTTCCCTCCATATTTTTAAAAGGTTCATGGGATGGTTTAGTAGTATACGTCTCCACTAAGAATTTCATGATTCATGCTTATGATTTTTCTGTGAGAGTTTTACTTAGCACCGAGAGGACTTTGGGATGAATATGGAAGCTCCCTGTTAGAAGAGGCATGAGATCATTAGTAGAATCCCATCGTCCCATAACTACGTGCAACCGTAGGAAATAGGAATCAACCACTAGTAGAGGTTGACTTCTAGACCAATCGATAATAGAGGTAATAACGAGGCTTTAGTGGATCCACTTCGGCATTTTAGGAGGTGATAATTCTTAAACAGTACCTCTAACTTTGAGGATAAAGTGATCATTGACAAATATAAAACCAAACCATAAGTTAGGTCGAATATCGAGGGGATATAGGTTTTGCCACATTGATTCACCAAAAATCATTTCAATCATCAATTAACGCTATTCTCAATTAAATTGAGGGGTTTGAAATGACTTATACGGAACTAAAACTATACTAACAAAGCAAAGAGATTATCAAACTAGAGAGCTACTTGAGAAAGTATGTTCCCTATGATTCACTAACTCAAACACCCTAGATAACAACCTAATTTGGGGCATTGCATGCAGGACGGTAACTTAGGTTCTTCCAACCCTTGAGCCAACCTGAAGGTTGAATTTAACTTTGGCGCTTGGCCGGCTTCAATAATGTATTATCCTAGTCAACCTCTCCTTGGTCGGGTTTTTTTAATTAGACGAGAGCACATCAATCGAGTCTTGTTACCCATTTTATTTTCCTATTCATCACTACCAATGCCAGGATCATGACACTATGCAAGGTTTGATGTTGGTTACTATCAAACAACAAGAAAAACAAAGGAAAATGGATAATATATACAAATACCCAACTCAAGAGGTGCAAATAATCTGGGTTATTTCAAGCTAGCTACTCATGGTTCCCACAACCCCAAGTTTTGGGGGTTTAGCTACTCATATCTTGTGCAATAACACAAACAATGAATAAAAGAAACATAATTGAGAAATCACCCAAGGAAAATAAAGAACAATAAACTGCCTTGAGTTTGGACTCATAAGCTCAGAAGATGAAGTTGAATTACAAGTGATTCCAATCCCAAAATTGAGTCTTCAAAATAAAACCCTAGTTTTCTACTCTGAAACCTGAAGATTCTCTCTTCAAAATATTCTATATTCTTTAAAGTTTGATTCTCCTTTATTAAAAACCCTAACATATACTATTTATACTATTTACAAAAAGGCCTTTAAAATAAATTAGAAAATCTGGCCGGCAACAGTTATGGCTCATAGGTATGACTCTTAGGGTTTCTAACGAGTTATAATTAGGCTTTTGTAGTTGGCACTTGACATTTTCGACTTGACTACTAGATCCATACTATGAGTTATTGTCTGGTCTACGACTCACAGTGCCTTCTCGTAGTTCATGCTTACAATTATTGGTCCAATTTTAATTAACACTATTAATCACTACGAGGTCCTCTTCTACGAGTCGTAGTGAGGACTACGATCCGTACACTGGGCTCGTATGGCTGAACTTCATTTTCTCAGACTTTGATTTTAGAAACTATTAATAGCTATGGTCATCCCCTACAACTCATAGCATTGGGCTACGACTGGTCTCGTATATCCGCAAATTTAACAAAATCTGCCACTTTTCCCCAAAAGTAGACTAATATGTATTTTGTAAAAAATGTAAATACAAGACACATAACAACTACAAAAAGTCGCATTGAGAACACACAAAATCCCTTGTTTTAGGCATCAAATGTGCAGTATTTTTACAATACATCAGGAGGTCACCTTGGCAAGTGATTTTTCCCTTTCTCCGGTGTAGGGAAAAGATCGAGACCCCATGGTTAGCTTATATGATTTATGTCGGTTAAAGGGTGCTCTCACATATGTCCATGTTCTTCTCATGTTCCTAATGTGTCCTTTTGTTATGATTTATGATGGTTCCTTCATGTGATGTCCAAAGGTGTTTTAAACTTCCTATGACTCATTGTTTCAAGTTCACATGG